>QANZ01041306.1:25977-125695 GCA_003254925.1 Chamaecrista fasciculata | reverse complement strand
AAAAAAAAAAAAAAAAAAAAAAACATGTTTGTTTAATAAAATCAAAATCTTGTTTCCATTTATTTTAATTATGTTAACTTGAATGACTGTAAATTTGAAGTGTTTTTGAGTTTGACTATTATTAAATGATGATAATAAAATATTAATATGTTTAAAGGGCTTACTTCCTTTTAAAATTAAAAAAATATCACATGTTAGTTTTTTTTGGTTGTCCAAGGTATCCCCAGCCCAGCCCGATGGACTAAGGACTAATCCTCAGCGGATCTCACATGTTAGTTTTTGAAAATGCTAGAAATATTTTTTTATGATTCCTATTTTCAGCCTATTTCTGGAAATATTTCCATGAAACATTTTTAAAAAATTGTACCAAACACATTTTCAGTCATAGTTCCTATTTTCAATGGAAATGAAAACAAGAAACAGTGAAACCAAATAGACCCTTAATGATTGTATTTTCTTACCATGCCTTCTGGAGAACCAGCTAACTTCTTTATTGCATCCATTGCAGCTGCTGCCACTTGTTCATTGCTGCTCATGTCAAAGGTTACAAATAGTAAGTATTTATTATAAGTAAAGGTTCAATATTTTATTTCACATTTATGAAGACAACCATATCTATCTTAAAATGCAAAAGGTACCCTTCAAAAACAAGTTACTTGACAATCATATCTATCTATCAAACAAAAGTCCATGGCCCAGTAACAAAAGTAGAAGCCCTGCAGGAACTTAACAAATTATTTCAGAATAGAAAACAATAGGGGACTCGGTACTTTAAGACAATGGACACTGGAGCATCAGCATGGTATGACACACAATTAGCTGCCATACATAAGCAAACTCCTAGGAAATGCAAGAAAAGTACAAGGGACACAGAAGCATTAAGGAAATCTGAAGTTTAAAGTCAAAGCTGTCTCAATCTCACCATCTCCGCTTTACTCATAATAATGGGTTGATTAAACTATTTCGAAATCCAAAGATCCTAGTTGGTCCCAGTTATTTATGAGCTTAAGGAATTGAAAGTTGAGAGTGACTTCAAATTAATTTTTAATTCCAATTCATAGGGTTATTTTACTTATTTAGTCCAGGTTTTTGAGTTGCATAGATCTAAGATTTCGGTAATTTTAGTACTGCCAGGTTTATTTTAATCAGTAGGTTTTCCTCACAGGTTCAGAAAAAGAGGTTTCCTAAAATGCTAAATCCTTTTAGAAAACTTTATCCATTTTCCTTGGAAGGTAAATTCTAGAAGGCCTATTTAAACAGAAACAAAACTTTAGATGAAATCATATGGACTACACCAGCGAACATGTTACATGTATTAGATGCTGTTATTTTTTTTGGCCAAAATGTATTAAATGCTATTAGATGTCAGTCAACAGGTACAGTTAGTAGTAAGGAATAAAACTGAACTGTATTATCCAACCAATGGTAAACGTTACTGGGCTTATTTTGTGATGAATAAAGGTTCTTCAGATAGCAGGGGTTATCAGTTTTCCATTTGTATATAAATAGCTCTCTTAGTTATCCAATGCAATCAAACTCTAGAAGTTATGCATAGCCTTTTTAATTCATCCTCTCATTATCTACCTAATTTTCTTATAGGTTCAGTCGAAGGAGGTTTTCTAAATCCTTATAGGGGGTACTTGGTGCAAAGATTGGTCTTTGGAATATCATTAATGATTACCAAAATGTTATTTATCGAACTATGGTTCCCAAGATGTGATTTCTAAGAAATATATATATATATATATATATATGATTCTCATGAATGTTATTAGAATTGTTTAATACACTCAAAATACTTCTAGGAATATTATAGACAATCTTAGAAATTTTTCATTCATGTATTTAGTTCAATCACAGTATTCCTAGTTTCTAAAAATCAAATTTATTTGTTCAAAAATACCCTTAATCACTTTTTAACTTAAAAAAAAATAACTTATGATTGTATTCTTTAATAAAGTATTACTAATAACTAAAGTATAATTTGCCACGGGGATGAAGGTCTTGATGAGGTGATGAAAATGACAAAGGTGGTGGAAGTGATGGTGTTGGTGGTGATGGAAGTGGAGGTGGTAGCGATGGCACCACTAACAACAATAACAGTGAGTATGGATGGTGGCATTGTCGTTGGTGAAGGAAGCAGTGGTGGTAGGAGTGGCAAGAATAGAGGTGAACATGTTGAGGTGGTGGAGACAATAGACGGTGATGGTAATAGTGGTGGTTGCGGTGATAGTACGGGTGGAAAGTGGAGAGGTGGTGGCAATAAAGGAGGTAAAGGTGAGGTGGTAATGACAGCGGTAGTAGTGGCAATGGAGGTAATGGTGGTGGTATTGGTGTTAGTGAAAGCAATGAATAAGAGATGAACCAAAATTATAACTTTGCAAACGACAAGGGATGGGTAAATTAGCCCTTTCACATATGTGAAAATATTCTCATGCTATGAGAGAGTAACATTTACATTCCTACCCCCTTATATAGGAATGAAAATTTAAAAATCTATGGGAATATTGCAGTCCCAGAAATGCAACATTCCTTGGGAATATGTTTTCTAAACCATATAGCAAGCATGGAATCTAAGATTCAAATCTCATTGTCCTAGGAGTTCAAAATAATTCCTGCATACGAAACATATCAAATAGGATTGAGACTTTATTCACTTAACTTGGAGGATGAATATAGAAGGCCTATTTGAAACAGAACGATGTATTCATTATTAAATGAAATGATCGAATTTATGAGTTGTGTCAGCATATTCCTCTATTGCTAATTGTGCAATGCAATCAAACACCAAAATTTTATGCTCAAGTTAATTTTTGTCTTCATTTATTCTACCCTAAGTCTCTAACCCCATAATTTTGTTGATTTCATCAACTTTGCAGACCTGATTTCCCAGAAAATCTCATTTCTTATCAATTGAATTAGCTCCAGAACCCATAAAAAAATAAGAAATTTAACAGTCTTAATTTCACAGAATTGTTTATGGCTCCCAAAGGCCCAAAGAACCTATTGCCCGCAAATTGATATTCCCTTAACCTACATACAGAAAAACCTCCAATTCCCAATCTTCCAAACCTTAATATAACCAAGAAAAACAAAACTATCTGAACCAATAAATCTCAATCTTTATGAAGTCCTACATTGATAAGGCCAAAAGTAGTTTTCCTTCTTACCCATTAACAAGGCAATCCAGCAAGAAAGGATATACATTGTGTTCTATTATTAGACGAGTGGCAATACGAGTATCAATGTCAAGATCCTCCAAAAGGCAAGTGACCTACAAGTAGTTAATTGTTATCATGTCAGAGAATGCAAGAATCTTTTCCAATTTAGTTAAGTAGTGCTTGCTAGATGCGTATATTCATTAAAAATACAAAAAAGAAGAAAAAAAAAATACTCATCAAGCAATGTTTGGATTCCACTTGAAAAACAAAAAATAAAATAACACTTACTGTTTTACAAGATAAGGATCTGACTACTTGAGAATCTGCCAGCAGACCAACTTGTACAAAAGGCTGGAGAAAATAAGAAGAATTACAAAGCAATAAGGAAAACTTGTGCAACAAAAGTATAAATGTATAATATACTTGAATCATACATAAACCTTACCGAATTTTATGCATGCAGATTGATTTGCCTTATGCAATAAATCAAACACTGCAAAGTTCTTTCTGAAAAATTGTTCATAAAACAATTTTATCCTAAACTAAAGGCTAAACGCATAAAACAGCTACTAAATTTGAGATGCCCTCTTAAATCATCTGATTTAGAAAATTTTCCAGACACAACTTCTAAGTAATTTTCATGCAAGTTCACCATACGCATTAGTGTTATGAGTATATGTTTGTGACTACATCTAATCTTTTGTTTACTCAATGTGTACGAGTTCCTACACTAAACTCAAACTTAGTGCAAATGATTTCAGTCTTATCTTTATTCTTCATCTTTCTTCAAGTGTCAACTTTCCCATTATGTGAAGTTAGAAAATACAGAGAAAATATACATTTAGGAACACAAAAGAGTTTTTACCAATCGCAGTCAAGAAATTACATGTCTGGAGTGAAATGCTTTATAACCAAACGTAGCCTCTGAATTATTAAACTGTTAGTGTTCCATTATAACCATTCACTTTTTCCCAAATATTATAAAATACGTAGGCTTTCTATCACTGAAAGATCAAGAACCTCCAATTCCAAAAGGCCTTTTTTAAAAATGGATATAGAAAACTCAGAAGTCAACTAGAGCTTTAAATAGTTACCTTTAACAACTTGCAAAATATTGTTTTTGACAATTTATGAGTTCTCAAATTCAAGGCAGGGTAAATATGCTATGTTGCTACAGTAACTGAAACAAATGAAATACAATTAATAGACAAATGGAGGAAATCACAAACCATATACTGTGGGATCAAGGAGGCACCAAATTTAGTTTTGAATAGCCTCTCCAAGCAAGCAGCTAGAGTATTTTCAAGGCCAGGTACATCAGATTTGGTTTGTAAAACACTGTAAAAGAATTAAAAAAAAAAAAAAAGATGAAATCAAGAGCAATTTTCTCTCTGAAAGAGTACATTAAATTTTCAAATATTAATTTCGACCAAAACTCAGGCCAAGTAGAATTCATGAAAAAAGAAGAAAATAACTTCAACAGTAAGACATACAGACAACAAATCTTATGAAGATTAGGCAAGACAAATAGTTCTCGAATCTCAATTAAACAAGACAAGCGATTATCCATTTGGTAAGTTAAAAATTGATATATAGTTATAAAGTACTATCATATTAGTTCACGTGACAGTAAAAAGAGCTTATGTATAAAGCCCAATAGAACAAGAGCCTTCTTAATCAGTTCACTAGGGACTTTTAAGCTGGGTTGTATATATTACTTAGAATGCACATTGTAACACCTCAAATCCAGCAGAATCCAATACAAAAACTGAAGTCCCAAAAATTTTCTGCTCAATAATTGGCGAACACAATATCTCAACACATAAACATTCATCATTAATGCCCCCGATAACTCAAACTAGCATCTATCTCACAATCAAAAGTTTCAGAACAAAATCAGGTGACTGACACGACTCCTTTCGAGGGCTATCATAAGGTAAAAAGGTGGTTTCAATCCTCAAACTTGCCCCCCAAAAAAAGGACCCTAATTGAAAAAGACAATCGATCAGAAAATAGAGGTGAAAACAGAAACAAACTTGATTATCGCTGGAAGTGGGAAGCGATAGAGAAAGTTCCTGGCGGCGTCGTCGTTTTGCACCCCTGAAATAATAAAATCAAAGGATGGTTCGGAGGAATAGAGAGAGAAAGAGTGTGTGTGAGTGTGAGTGTGTATGTGTATGTGTGTGTGTTTGGAGATAAAAAGGAGGAATTGAAGAAGGGAAGAATGGTACCAGGATAATGAGCGAAGTCTGAAGCTGCTTCGAGTAACTGAGTCGGATCTTCCATTGAGAATTCCTCCTCCATTTTTGCGTCACTTAACAACTCTCTCTCTCTCTCGGTGTCTCAACTATCAAAGTATGAAATATGAAGCAGAAATGCACTGAAGGGGAAGAATGAAGAGAGTGAAGAGTGTGAAGACGAGAAGAAGAACGAATAAGACGAAAGGGACCGACAGCGTGGCAATAGGTAATTTCTACGTGTCACACACATGCTATATATCTTTCATGAGTAAGCAATGTGACACGTTTGTTATGATTAGGCTTTAAAGAAGGAAATATATGTGAGAAAATTAAAGGAAAGTGATGGTGGGTTTAATTAATTGGATTGGAGAGAATTGTAGAGGTTTGAATAATGGGCGTAGAACATTCATAAGGAGTAAATGGAAGAAATACTAGCCAACTTCCATCCTTTGAATCCGTATTGACCGTGTCCAAAAAAAGTAGTATAGGCTACGCTCTATATTTAATTTGTTTGAAGAAAAGTAGGCTACGCTGTGTATCTTGGACTTGGAGGCTAAGAAATGGATCAGGGACACATTGGCGTACGATGAGACGTACGTGTAACTTCTTCCTTTATAAATAGAGATACTCATACATATATCATTCATAAACCAAATGAAATAAGGCCATAACGAGAGAGACAGAAAGAGGAAACGAAACTCCTTATCCATGGCAGGATCCAACTTATAAACTCCACCCTTTCTTCCATTGCTGCTCACTTTATGCAATCCTTCTCCCTCCCTATCTCATTTCAAAAGAAGATTGATACCATGATAGAAACTTTCTTTGGGGTCACAATAATAACTCTAAAAAAATCCACCATGTAAATTGGGACTGTATAACTAAACCTAAAATCTTAGGTGGCCTTAGTATTAGAAAATCTAACAATATCAATGCTTCCTTTATGGCCAAAATTAAATGGAATATTCTTACCAATAAAAGCAATCTTAGTTCTAGAGTCCTTCGTATTAAATATGGCATGAATCTTGATAAAAATATTCATAACAAATCATTTATTAGGAAAAGTATAGAAAAAGATAATAACATTATTAAAAATAACTCCATCTCGATCATAGGTAATGGTCTCTCTGTCAATTTTTGGTTTGATAGTTGACTTCTTTGTGGTCCTCTTAAAAACTTTGTTATTGGTCCTCTTCCCCTAAATCACAATCTAAATTCTGTCTCCCATTACATCAATCAATATGGTACTTTTGATTCCTCTCTTATTCCCTATGACTTCCCCATCAATATTAAAAATCTTATCTCTGCTACGCCTTTGGATTCCACAAATACCATTGCGGATTTCATTAGCTGGTCTCCAACAACTAATGGAATCTTTACCACTGCTTTTGCTTACCTTTCTCTTTTCAAGGATTATCAACCCTATGATCATACTTGGATTTGGAAATCTACTCTCCCCCCTCGTTATCCTCTTTTTCTTTGGAAACTCCTCAATAATGCTATCCCTACTAATAGTATTCTCTTTAACAAAAACTGTTCTCCCTCTCTTTTGTGTACCCTTTGCCAAGATACCATTGAAAATTTAGATCACCTCTTCAGAAATTGTCCTAAAGTCACTTCAATCTGGAATTCTCTTGTCCCTCTTTTTATTAATAGTAATGTAACCCTCCCTGTCTGGTTAAAGTTTCACTGTAACCACAAAAAGAAATTTAATTTTAACATTCCTTGGCATACTCTCTTCATTATTGTTATCAGAAATATTTGGATGGCTCATAATGACTATATCTTCAACAAAAAGCCTTTCAACCCTTTCCTTATCAGAAATACTAGTATGGCTGAATCCATTGAATTTGTCTATTTTTTCTCTCAAAACTCTGAGTCCACTCCCCCTTCTACTACTTCGTACATTTGTTGGACTAAACCCGATTTTCCTTTCTTTAAATTAAACTGTGATGGGTCAGCAAAGGATAATTTATTAAGAGCAGGGGGTATTATTAGAGATTATACTGGAAACTGGTTTTCTGATTTCTCCATCTTTCTTGGTGCAGGAAACATTCTAAAAGCTGAGTTGTGGAGTATTCTTCATGGACTACAACTTGCTAAAGATCTTAATATCTCTCATATTATTGTTGAAACAGACTCATCTACTGCGGTTCATCTGCTCACTGATCCTAACATCTCTTCTCATCACCATCTTTTCTCTCTTATTCAAAATTGCAGATGTTGCCTGCAATAATTTGAGGAAGCTGTGATTCGTCATATCTTTAGAGAAGCTAACCAACCTGCAGATTTGCTAGTAAATTGGGGAAGAACTAGCCTTTGTCCCAAGACTATCTTTTCTTCAATGCCTAGCTTTATCTCTATGTCTTGTTTCTATGACTTTATGCATTTCTCTTTTCCTAGGATCTGTAATATTTTTGAACCTTTGGCTTGTAATTCTGTTGGTTCTGTTCTTTGTTCATCTAGGAGTAGTTTTGTTTCTTGTAATGCGGCCCGTAGTAGAATGGTTTGCAATTTGCCTTGTCCTGTTTCTAGCTTTTCTAGGAGTAGCAGAGTAGTTTAACCTCTTACTATTATACACCCTATGTTTTTACTTTCTTGTCTTTAATGAATTTCGTTTCTTATAAAAAAAAAAGGAAACAGCGAGCCTGTACGTGAAATCTAGGTAAGAAAAGGTTTGAAACTTTCATTTTAATTTTATATATGAGTCTACTTCTTTATTATTTTACAAATATATTTTGATTATATAAAATCTTATATTATATAATATATATATTAATATTCTTGATTTTATATAATGTGATTTCATGAAAAAATAATCTTCAATAACGAAAGTGATCTCAATTTTATTGTAGCATTATGTTTGGATCTACCTCGTTGGGGACACCTCGGTACACAATTAATGAATAAGAAAAGCTATTAAAATAAAAAATAAAAAAAAAACTTATTAACTTTGAGATGGTACCAAGGAAAAAATGGTGATCATTAATTGAAGAAAAATTTATATGTTTAGACTTGAGATTGTATTTCAAAATGACATAACATTATTGATGTAATTTATATAGCTGACACATCATCTTGAAAAATATTAACTTATTTCCTTCAAACTTTTGACTCAATAAATCTTAAAACTTTTATTATTTTTTTTCTTAAGATTTATTAGATTGTTACTTGAACAACTTTTTAAATTAAATTTTCTTAGAAATCCCCTTCGACTTTATGAAAAAAATAGATAAATTTTCACTCTTGTTGTGTGATTCTTTTATTCTTATCTTACTATGCATATGTTAGTTATTGTATATGTTTGGTTCGTTCGTTATTGCAATTATACTGATGCTATTGTGAACAATATATTAAAATTTTGTCTGTTAACATTTTGTAATCTCTACTCTCTATGTATGTTGACGTTTTGCTGACAATTGAGATAAGCTTTCGGTGACAAATTCATTACCTTCCTAGGTGAGGGTTGTAATAAAGTGTTTGGTTAAATAAAATAAAATTAATCTCTTCGATCTTATAGTCAAATCTCCGGTATAAAGTCAATTAAAAAATACGATTCTATCAGGAATTTATTAATTAAGAATAGATTAAGAAACTATATTCTGAAATATGACTCAAATTAAATGAGATTGAATCAGTGTAGCTTGCTCATACCACATGGAGTGCTGGCGTGAATGACTCATGCGCTTTGATCAATTTTTAGTCTTTTATTATTGCTAGCCTAGGTTTTTTTTTTTTTCGTAGGAATGAAAGATGCATTAATAAAACTTAGTACAATAAGAGAGTTCCAGCTCATAGAGAAGGTTTTTTTTTTCATCATCATAGAGCTGACAACCATTCATATTTATAATATTTAGAAATGTCTGTGAAGTATGCAAAATAATCACCGTATTAGAAAAACATGAAAAATATAGAAATTAAAGGATATAAGGGGAATGAAGTCAAGATGTATGAGATAAGAAAAATGAAATAGTGCATACAAATACAACACATCTACTTTTTTTTTTAGTTAACAAATAAAATATAAAATGCACTGTTTAAAACATTTATTTAAATGCAATAATAACCTCAGGAAAAGTCAAACAAACTTTAACAAAATTACTTATGAAAAATGATTGCTAAGCCTTTAACCCTTGAGTGAAAATGGCCGAGAAGGATTGAAATGGGCCTTGCGTTTTATTCCCTACAGCATCTAAGTTGTTAATTTTTTAGGGAGTTTAAGGTTGAGTTTGGGCATAGTTGGGGATTGGGCCGATGGGTCTTGGACATCATCACATGAATGGAGGATGTGCTTCTTCTTGCTCTTTTTTCCTTCTCTTCTTTTTTCTACTTCTTTTGTTTTTTTAATTCAATTTTCTTAAAAACTGCCAATTTGATTATTTTTTATTTTTTAATTTAAATTTGAGACATTGAAATTTATCTATAAAATATGATGTTTACAAATTCTCAGAACATAAGTTAAATATAAATCATTTAAAACATGTATTACAATAAATAATGAGTTGCATACATTTTTTCAAAAAAAATCTTATAAATATTTTTTAATAGAAACAATTTTATTCGTAGCACAGTTACATATTAAATATTAACCTATCTCTTAATAAAGATTTAAATTTGAATTCACCATGTGAAAGATAAGCCTTTGGCTAGACTCAATCATTGTTGATGAGTTGTGTAGACACCTTAAAATCATGAGTTGAATGTTTTAAACATGATCAAATGCATGCTCAGGCCAATCATTTACGCTTAATGAATGTTCTAATGGGGAGTACAGTTAAGTAAAAAAAAATTGGCCAATCATTTACGCTTAATGAATGTTCTAATGGGGAGTACAGTTAAGTCAAAAAAAAAATGGTCAAAGAGGAGACTTGACTCTTTCTTTCTTTCGTTTTTTTGGCTTAAGAGTAGGCTCAACTCTTCTTATATTCATAGAGAGCTGACAATTATCCACCAAACATAAAATAAACCCGATATATACCATTACATGTACATCATTATTGATCTCAAAGATATATATTTTCTTCCTATTATCCTATATATATTCCCTCAAATTAAANAATAGTTTTTTTTTTTTTTTGTCAAAACTTCACTTGGTCCATAATGTTTACTATCAATTTTATTTTGATCCTTAATACTTGCGTGCCCGTTAAGGCACGCAAAGCCCCTAGTATATATATATGGCTCATGATTTGTCAAATCCCACGACCATCATATAAATGCATTTGTACTTTCAACCCTAAATAATGCAAGATTTTTGTCATCTTATTCCTTGTTTTTGCATTTTTAAAATTTAATAACTGAAATACTCTAACTCTTATACATATAGTTATTTTGTCAATGATCCCTCATTCAGAAGAAGATTATACATATAGTTATTTTGTCAATGGTCCCTCATTCCCTTTGTAATCTCGCAGCTCACACCATCAAAATCTATAAAAAGTAAATCTCAACTAGTACGTGGAGATCGAGAGGACCACTTTTGATTAAACACCTTCCAGAAAAAGAAGGAAGTTATGGTGCCTCTACTTTATTGTCTTCAAGATATACATACATACATTCATACCAACATATGTGTCTGTGTGTTACGTACGTAAATATGTTACATTATTTTCTTGGGGGATGTTGCCTCATTCTTTCTTTATACCTAGTTAAATAACGAAGTGAAAGCTTGATTGTACGTACTCTTGTTTATTAATTATATTACTCGTTTATTAAAAAAAAAAGGAAAGAGACAGAGGCCGGGGAGCCATTAGTGTTGAAATTCACTAGGTAGCTAGAAGGTGAAAAATGAACATAAAAGGGTGAAATAGTACATATAAACAAAGAAAAAAGGTGATTAAAATAATAGGACAAAGGAAGTAAAAAGGAAAAGAAAAAGAGAAGTGTATAGTAAAGCCAAAGTACGTACAAGACACTTATTGAGTTTTGAAGGTGATAATGATTCGGTTGCGTTTGTATAAATTCCAAAGCCAGACTTTTGGCGTTTGGAGGGTAGCACCATCATGTTATTCTTTGCCCTTTATATTTTGGAGCCATCACAACTCAGAACCAGAAGGCTGAGACGTTAAAAAGCATAGTACTCACACCCCCCAAATAATTGTCTATGTGTGTGTATATATATATATACAAATGAGAGAGAGAGAGAGAGAGTCCAAAGGATATGCAATAATTATAACCATAATATATATAGATTAAATTGCATAAAACTCTTTAGTCATGTAATGTAGTGTAATTGTTTTGAAAAAAATTATAATTTGTTTGACTACTATTAATAATTACAATAATATTAGTTGATTTTAATTTTAGTTCAATGTAAAAAGATAACAACAATCATAAAACTACGTAAAAAAATTATTTTTTAATAAAAATTTTAACATAAAACATATTTTGCACAAAATAAAAAATTCATGATGAAGTCTTTTATAACTTTTCAAAGCTCAAATCAATTTTTGTACAAAGTTTAAAAAGATTTTGTATATTTTAACCATATATATATAATAGGTCAAACAATCATTTTGGTCCTCAAACTATGAGATCAGTTTCATTTTGGTCCTAGAATTATTTTTTGTTCTCTTTTCGTTCTCAAACTTTCTCATGTGTTATATATACCGTTAATCCAAAATGTGATTTTGTTTGATTTCTTACGTTGTTTCTAATCTGAACAATTGAGATCAATTATTTCTCTCTCGTGTGTCATAATAAATAAGTTAGCAAAGAGAAAAATATTTAAAAGGAAAATTAACTTTAAGTTATTCATTTCAACTATATCTAATTCATAAAACCAAAAGAAATCATATTTTTGACTAATGGTGAAACAAATGTAAAAATTTAAAGACTTTACATAATAAAAAAGGTTTTATGACCAAAATAAAACTGACCATATAATGAAGAGTAAAATAATTATATGACCACAATAATAATAGGGATGGGTATACAGCTATCTCTCCAACATACAATGTTATATATATACAATAATAATAGTACATGCAAGGCGTGGCATGCATATGGACTATGGCATACCATTTCCATGCACAAAGGCTTTTCTTTCACCGCCAAAAATTGTGGGGTGTACTCATTGCCTTCCCAAAAAAACATGCACACATCACTAATTGCATACCCATTTCGCCATTTCAATATCTTCATATCTATATGTACTCTTAACCCACTGTCCAATTTCATCATCACCATCATTATGAGACCCCTTTCACTTGGCATCGGCTATAATGACCTTCAAGTACATGCATACAATATATATATAATGCTGCATATATATATACGTAGTACGTACGTACTATATATATATATATATGGTTATCGATTGATACCATGCATGGTGTGATCAGAGGAATAAGTATGTATGTCTTCTTGTTGGGAAATATGAAGTCAGGACTTCCGAGAAATAAGTACATGAGTAAGTTAATTAATATAAATCACTAATTAAGTTGATCATTATTAAATCATTTAAAGATTGAATTTGAAATACATTTTAGTTCATAAAATAATCATGCTACTAAACTACGTATTTTATTGTTTGATGAACTAAATCATAGCATATAAAAGACCATAGCATATAACATATAAGATAATGAGTATAAGATGACAGTATACCAAACGCGCCCAATTTCTTCCAATATCAATGACTGATGACATAGTAATTATACATTTTTTCTAGCAAAAGAATTAAAGAAATTATTCATTGATTATTATTATAGAGAAAAAAAGTTAAAGAGAGTCCAATAATTATAGAATCAATAAAATTTAAGGACAAAATTAAAACTTGACCCTAAATTTACAGGTGAAAGTATATTTTTTACCTTATACAAATATTAAAAAATAATAATACTTTTATTATATTTAAAGATAATAAAAATTAAGTTCTTCTAGAAGTTATTTCATTCTCTAGCAATTTTCATTTTTTTAAAAATTTTCTATAATTTTTAATTTAATATACACTTTTAATTAGTGTTAGGTTGAATATGTGGTCTTTCTCGGTTTAAGTAGGGGTGAGCGCGGGTTGAGGGAAAATTGCAGCTCAACCCGCACATCAATCTACGGGTTGGATTGAGTTTTATAAATTTTAAAACTCAACCCGAATCAACCCAACCCGCAGAGTTGCGGGTTGGGTTGGGTTGAACCCGCGGGTTGAGTTTGTAATTTTTTTTATATAATTTTTATAATAAAAAAATATTATTATAAATTTGTGAGTTGTGAATAAAAAAAACTTACACATAAAAAAGGTTTTAAAAACATAAATTTTATATATATAAATATAAATCAAATAAAATATATTCCACAACATATGTAAATGTAAATATGTAATACATTTATGTAATTATGTAAATTTTAAAATCAAAATATCTTATTTATAAAGAATTAATAATATAAATACATAAGAAAACATACAAAATTTATATAAAAATACATAAACATGTATAAAAATAAAATAAAAAAATTTATATGCAGACTCGTGGGTTGGGTTGGGTTGAGAAACTCCGAACCCGCAACCCAACTCGCAAGTGTGCGGATTGGGAATTTTGAGCCCAAACCAACCCGCGAACTCGAACCAACCCAACCATAGTTGCGGGTTAGGTTGGTTTATGCGGGCTCACGGGTTGGTTTGCTCACCCCTAAGTTTAAGTGTACATGTTGGAGGGGAGTGGAATTGTTAAAGGGAAAGACTTAGGTAAGGTTCCTTATATCTTTGCTATAAGGTTCCCCAATAAGCATTTGACACGTGGCAAAAATTTGATGCATGACCAATCATGGTAGGAGAGAATATTAAACACACCTTTTTGCATGATCAATTATGGAAGAGAGAGAATGTAAATTAAGCTTTTGATTAGAGGAACCTTATAGTAAAATATAAGGAACCATATCTAAGTTTTTTACATTGTTAAAATAATGAATCTGGCAATATGCTGAAGTTTTGTGAAGAATGAATTATGAATAGTAGTAATTTAATATTTTTTTTTATTCATCTTTCTCTCTCCTATTTTCTCTTTTTTATTTTCACTCACATTCACATCTAACATATTTGGTCATACTGTAATTCAGTTGATCTATTCCCATGTTGGAGAAGGTATCTGTTGCTAAGTTGGTATGTATGTGCATGTGTGATTCGTTCTTTCAGCGGAATCTGTGTGATATTTAATTCTCTAAAGCGAAACATCTCAAAATTTACAAACATAAATTACGTATGATTTGGTCCTTTAGTGGCATCTAATTATAATTGTTTATGATACTGTTGTCCTATTTAGCCATTTTTTTTTATAGTACATGTGGACACGTGGTTCAATTTGGTTTAGTTTTGTTGTATTATTTATCGCATGTTTGTTCCATTTGATTACTTTTTAAGTTTGATTTCATCTTATTTATTGTGATACATTCAGGACTAAAATAAAATAATAAAAATATTAGATATCAAAATAAACTTTAGGATAAATATTAAGGACCAATATGAAGTTTTGACCAATAGTGTTATTTTATTTTTTAAAAATATAAAACACTAAAATTAAAGTGATATACTTCTGCCAATTTTATACAATTTTTCCTTTATTTTTATATACCTCAAACAGTATTATGAGGACATTAATTAAAAAATATATATTTACTATATTTTATTATATCTACATTGCTGTATAATTATTAAAACTATAAACTTTTTTATGTAATTAATTATAAAAAATATTTATAATATTTTTTGGGTAGGCGTTTTAAGTCCTATTATTACTACCCAATTCTTCGATATTGAGAATATAAAATATATATTTATTTATTTTTAAAAAGTAATTAGTAACTAGGAATATTTTTATAAAGAGATCAAGTGATTTAACATATTAATTTCAGTCACAAAATTTGATATAAATTTCTTAAGATTTTGTAAAATATTTTTTTAACACTATTTTCACGACATTAATCGTGTGGTTGTGAACTCAAATGTGAGTGCTGATGTGTGTTGGGATAATACTTAGCTTGAATTGTTGAGTGTTTGATTCATATCATAGCATATCCCTAAATTATAAAATAATAGTAACATAGTATTATTTTTGTGTGTGACGTATGATGGGGTCCACTAGGGCCTAAGGCTACCCCACGTGGTATGTGATGATAATGCAGACGAAGAAAAAGTAGAAATGTTAAACAGAGAGAGCATTAAATATGTCGCCTACCACAACTTGGATGGATACCAATACCATATATATACATATATATATATATATATATATTATATAATTATATATAGCAAATAGCAATAGCAGTCTGACCACTTAGCCACAGTAATAGTATGTATTATGTATACTATTATTCATTGGTTATCATGGATTGAATTTGATCCAGCTAGTACAATTAAATAGTTAAATTTTAATAAATAATCTCTTAAATTTGAATTTTGTTCAAGATATTTATTTTGAGAACAAAAGAATGAAAAAGTTAACGAAAATGTGAAAGTCCAAAGTCTAAACACCTACGCACTCACTCAATACTCTACTCTTCTTACAGTCATACCTTTCCACGTGAATTTCAACCAAATTAAACCACTCACGCCATCCATTCCCCACCTCACGTTTCTACACTTCATTTAATGTTTACTAATGGAGTATCATATTTCATTTCTTTCTTTCATTGTCAAATTAATTTATCATATAATTTTAAAATTATGTAAATGTGAGTCTATTGATTAAAATCAAATATTCATAAAATAAAACATATAAGTTATTAAAATATAATAATAGTAAGAAAAACTATAATGGAGAGAAATTAAGTCATGCTCTATAATTTTTATCTTTATATATTTTGTAAAAATAACAAAAAAAGGGTTATATTTTAGTTACTATTTAAAAATTTAATATTTTTAGAGATTTATATGCATTAAGACATGCAAAGTCTATTATTGAAATTGATACAAGCCAAGTCCATTAACTTATGCTGTGTACAAACTTATTTTCGTTCATTAACTGAAAATAAATATGAAAAGAATATAGATATACTTTTCGAAATAAAAAAAATCAAATGAATAATCTAACAATGAATTAAGGATTTGTAATACTTTCAAATCTGATGTAATTTTTAAATTTTAACGGCGATGTTTGGGAGATCGAGCTTGAGATGATCTAGCATGTTGTCAACTCTATAAACATATATATATATATATGCATGTAAATTAATGTTATATATAGTACCCTAATCTTAATATAACTAATTAAAGCAACTTGAAATTAATTACTTGTTGCTTTATTATATTACACATTATAGCTGGTTAACATACACAGGAAAAGAAAAACCAAAATATATATAGATAGCCACAAAGCAACTTCTAGTGTTATTCTATAGTATTATCGCTATTAATGATGATTCATGTACTAGTCAATACATTCCATATATAGATCGACACATAAATAAAAAGCTCGTTAAATTTCGAGAATTTTTTAACTGATGTGTGTGTGTGAATCATATATAGGCCGCAGACTGATCTTAGAATTAAATTTTTTTCTTTTATTATTTAAAAGTCGTTTTTCGCGCTACACCAACAAGTTATTGATTAGCAAAACATACTTGACTTACTATCTTGTATAGAGAGAAACCATTCTGAATAAAAAAAACAAAATCATTAATTAAAATTATAACAATAACGATGTTAGCTTCTTCATACTATAAAATTACGAATAATTAACTTTCAAAATAGATTCAACACATATGTGCATGCCACAAAACCATTTTGCATATCTACGTACATATAGAAAATTAATTTCACGTACGTACGACCAAGGTGAATACATGAGAACACATGGAGTAGTCAAAAACAAAATACATTTAGTGCTGAAAAAACCAGAAAGCATTTAAAGCTAACACGCTATAGCTTAGATAGCTAGCTAGCTAGCTAAACTAAAAAGTATTTAATCAAATCAAGTAGTATGATTACACAATAACACAACGTAACAACGAACGAAAAGTGCAGCACCCTAGAATTTATTAATGATATGACATACGGATTTAGATCGCCACAACTCAAATACTATCATGAAAGTTATATATACACACCACACACATTAATCATCAAGTCACTTTCAAAATTCAATTAACAAGCCTCCAATCAAATCTTGAGCAACAATTACCCAAGCTAGCAAAGGGTCTATTCCTGCATAATCACAAACGAAATATGGTTTTTATCTCTTTAAAGCAATTCCGATAAAACAGAAAAGAATTATAAATCATATATGAAGTCATGTTCCATTATTACGTGCCATCCATCTCAATGAATTTGACCTTCGAAAACACATTAACTACTCATTTCCATCTTCAATCAACTTTCATATCTAGACATTATATAATTCAAGGATGCTAATTCAAACCATAACAAGGTAACACGAACAATATATATCCATAAGTAAACGTTGACGCATTTATAATGCGCGTACACACATGATAAAACGATCATTTGCGATAGATTACACACATGAAGCACAGATTAAGCTAAAGCCTAGAATAGAAACACACATAACGTCAAATAAAAAGTGAAACTTGAACATTAATAATCCTACGCAGTCAACGGTAAACAAGGGTTCTTGACCACTCATAACAACTAGAAGCCCCACATGCAATCAAGATCGGCGCCACCTAGTGGTGCCACGTCAGCAACACGGTTGTCGTCCACCGGAGGCGGCGGCACCCAGCCGTTGATATCGACGGGAACGCCGTGAAACGGCGGCTGCTGAGTCGGCGCTGGCGGGAAAAAGAGCGGGAGCTGGAGGTTGTCTTGAAGCGACCTGAGGCTAGGGAAGGCCGAAACGGCGCCGTTTCGGTGGAAGCGAGAGAAAGGATCCACCGTAAGATGCGTGGAGGCGGCCACAGGGAAATCCAACCCGAAGTTGTTGAAGTTGTTGTTGGTATCGTTAATGTTAATAGGCGTGCCAGAGATTGTGGAGAAACAGGACACGTGCTCTCTTGTCGGTTTGCTGTCATAAGCATTGGAGCAACTGTCAAGGTCGTTAACGGCGGCGGCTGCGGCGGAGGACGACGCGGCGGTGCTACTGGCGGCTGCGGCGGCGGAGTATGCCGGAGATGAGTCTAGTAACGGCGGGAGGTAGACGGAGGAGGGAGAGTTAGGCTCTGCAGGGTAGAGACTCATGGTGGAAGAGGAGCTCATGATTCTTGTCTTCTTGGAAACGCCGTTGCCGGAGGAGGATATGGCGGCGGAGCCGCCGTTGCCGGCGAGGTTCTTCTGGAACACACGTGATATAACCCACTCATCCTTCATAAATGTAACATCATTGTCAGTACAAGACATTTGAAATAATTAATTTAAAACCACCCACAAACAGAAAATCTCAATGTATTTTTCACAAAAAAGAGTATGCAAAATTAATAGTGAAGAGAGTTAATGCGTGGGTTTATATAACTATAAGGATGAAACATTGAAGGAAGAATGAATAGAATAAGAAACTGTAGACAAAAGTGTCAGCGAGAGGGAAATCTGAGTGTTAAAAAGTTGCAAAGATCTTCTACTTGGTGACAGCAGTAGTAGGCAGAGAGAAGCATTAATGAATGAATGAAGAAGTAATTAAATAACGGATAAAACCAAAAACCCTTGGTTAAATATGATGTTACTGTTACAAGCCCTAACTAGCAGAGCAGAGAGGAATCATGATCATCACCATCATGAATGAAGGAATAGAAGAAACAATAAGCATCTTTGTTTGAGGAAATGATAATAATAACATAACCGTAAACCAAAGATGTTACCTTGGAGGTGCGAGAGAGGTAATGGTAGGCGAATTTGCCTTCAAGGCGATACTCATGCATGACCCAGTTACTTTTTTCGCCTTTGGGAGCTCTGCCTCTGTAGAAAACAAGAGTCTTCTTCATCCCAACGAGACAGCAAGTTTTAGAGCTATAAATCTCTCTGTCTTTCCCTGTAGCTTTCCAGTATCCTGCTTCCGTGGCCCTATTTGTTCGAAGTCCCGTTGGATACTTCCTGTCTCGAAGACTAAAGAAGTACCATTCTTTCTCTCCCATCTTCGCTTTCTCTGAGAGATAAAACATCAAAATAACAAAATTATTATTAGGAGAACAAGAAGAACAAGAAGAAGTCAAACAAGTGTCAAGAAAATGGTTGGAACGAACCAGGGAGCTCCCATGGCTCGCACTTGTTGAGATCAACTTCAGCGATGGCTCGGCCGGTGAAGCTATGGTCAAGGACCTTCTTGAGGAGATAGTAAGTTATGAGCTCCTCGTCGGTTGGGTGAAATCGAAAGCCAGGAGGCAAATGGGTATCACTGTTGTCAAAGTGGTAGTAACTTTCCATTGCAGCAGCTTCAAACTTGAAGAAGAAAGCAGAGAGATTTTTAAGAAAGAGATAGTGTTGGATGTAATTGGTTGGGTTGAGCCGTCATGGGGTTGTATTTATATATACATAGTATTAGATGGGGGATGTGGTGAGATATGTTCATGGGGATTTGTTTTGTTTTGTTTTGTTTGATGAAGGAGAGGAAATTAAAAAAAAGAAAAAGGAAAAAGAATAATGTATGTATGATAATGGCTGGAAAATCTCTGTAATTTTAATATTTTTTTTGGTTCTCTGCTTGCTTGCTCTGTCCTATTCTGTTCTGATCTCTTTCTTCTCTTCTTCTTCTTCTCTCTCTACTCTGTCATGAGTTCAGATATATATATATATAGGTAGCTAGAGAGAGAAAATAAGAGAGGAAGGAGAGGTGGGGCTGTGCCTGGCATTGAGTATGCGTGCGTGCGTGAGGAAGTGTGCAGGTATTCCTCTGTCAGCGAAGAAAATGAAAGGGAGGCAGCAGAAAGTAGTTTCATGAGGAGTCCTTTAATTTTGCTGAGGGAGAGATTGAAAAATAACAAAATAGTCCCAAATAATTTTAAAACTAGAAAAATAGAGAGAGAGAGAGAGAGATTTTCACCATATATCTATATCCATAAAGCTGTTTCATATCTTCCTTGTCAGCACAGTACACAAATTAAATAATCAAAAACACACCCACCCATGTTTTATTGCACGCCCACTCCTTCCTGCTTCTCCTTCCTACACCTACTATCCCTAGCTAACCCCTTCTCTCTCTCTTGTTCTGTAGATTTTAGTACTCGTGCCTGCCTCAGGCTTTTTTTTAATAAATCAATAATTCATATGATCATTTAATTTAAATTTTAAAACTATAAAATTTTTCAAAAATTAAATTGGTTTTTTCTTTTGAACCCCGCTGTTTTTTCAAAAAAAAAATATTCACTTTTTTAAGCCTATGCGATCACACTGATGATCATTTCCCTTTCTGGGTATTTGTTCCTCTGAGTCTTGAGTTTTGGCATCTCTTAAGCCAAACAAACTAATGAAGGGAGTAGTAGTGGTAGTGCATTCATCTGCAAATTAAACCCTTCTAATTATACATGTGGTTCACTTTTTTTTATCTCTTTCTTTCTCTCTCTCTGTACCTCACAGTTTCCTTTTGCTAGTTTACACAGCATACTTGTGCATGTACATGTACAAATGATGCACTGTCACAGTGTGTGACTGTGACTTACAAAACAAAGGGCTAACCCTAAATGTATGCATCAATGTACAATAAATGGAAGGTCTAATATAATAGCCTAACCATCACTTTTCTTTCAGTACTGGTGGTTGAGAAGGGTTTTCATATAGTTCTAGCTAGGTTTAACCATCCTTTGTTCTAATCAATCAATTTTGGGTTCAAAAATATACTTTTTCTGAGGTTTTAATTTTATTATTATAATAATAATTATTATTATCATTATCAACTATATAGTAGTAGTACAGCTCGAACCATGCCTCTAAAACTATTAATAATCTGCTAAAATCTTAGAGTATATATGGGTCAGGTGGGTTAGACTTTTAGAGATTCGTATTCCAAATTCTTAGTAGCTAGCTAGGTCTGAGAGTAACCATGATAGTTAGCAAGATTCTCGTGACATCTCAATTCTTGTGATTGATCCATTTAACTGCTCAATCGTAATCATGGAGACCTTTCAATAATTAGAGAAAAAAGATCTGTTCATAAGTAATATTACTGATGATGAAAATGATGATGACGACGACCTTGTATCAAAAATAAGAAGAAGAAAAAAATAAATGATAACAAGTAACAACAGTAGTACTGGGTTAATTATATTATATATCAATTCAAGGACCACAATTGTGGATATGTGAATACCACCAAAACTAGAGAATTATCACTGTTATACGATCTAATCGATCTCAAGTAGTGGGTATATATATATCACACAGTATATCAGAATCATGGTGTGTCCCAAGCAAGTATGCACCAGCTTTATTAATACACATTGGTGACCATTCGTAGAACAAAACAAATCTTACTGAAAGTGGGCATGTTTTTTCTTATATGAGGACATAAAAAGGTGGAACAGAGCATGTAGTTGAAGTTGATTTCTTGATTTTACATTCTAAAGGGTCAATCGAGATATCAAACAAACACGTCCAAGACCAAGACATTATATAAAATATATGTAATCGCTTTTTATAACACTACTCCACTACTACTATACTACCATTTCCTTTTCTAATAATTCGCCCCCTCACAAGATGCCACAAGCATGGTGAGTAAGAAGTAAGAACAACGAGAAAGAAGAAACAACATACATGATCAAAAGCTGAAATTTCTGCAACTTACTTTCAATTTGTGGGGGGTTTCACCATTTAAAAAAAAACAAAAGGTTTTTTTTTTGAACTTTTATGTATGTATGTATGCATTGGATGCCTGTGAGCCACACAAGCAAGTTTAGGTCCATGTGGGTTTCCTTCAATCAAAATGAAAATGGAGAAGGAAATGATTAAATTAACATGCATGAATCTATTCAGACATCAAATCCATCCAATCACCCAATCCAATCCCATTCCCATCCATCAGCAAGAACAACAACTACGATAAGAGAGAGAAGGTGATGATGCTAGCTGCTAGGTGGTGTATGTATATATGTATTGGCCGGTGTGAAAAAAAAGAAAAAAAAAATAAGAGGGAGATTAAATTAAAAGAAAAAAGGAGGTAGATTTTATAAGGGGGGGAAGTTGACACATGATGCTCGGATTTTGAGAAACACAGCATCTCTCACAGGCTTTATATCAAATCATCTCCTCAATCTGCATGCTGAGGTCCTCTTTCTTACTCTGCATTCCCCAATTTCCCAAATTCCCCATATCTATTTATCTTTTAATATTTTGTTTAGAATAATATTTATTAGTTAGTTCATTTTTGTTTTTATTGTAGAGAGAGATGTATAGATGAAGATGAAGGTGGTTGTGTATATATCTAATGGTGGATTCCCCAGAAAAGCAAAAAATAGCGCCCAGGAAGTTCTCTGGTTTGGGTTGGTTACTTGATAACCTTAAGCTCCTTTTGGGCTTTTTCAGAATTGCTTGCAATCGCGTCGCTTTTTGGCTTGGAACTCACGGTTTCTATGTTACGTCCCTTTCCTCTTCGTAATTCCAACCACATCCCTCCAAAATACAAATCCCCTCTTATTAATTACTTATATACAATATTATACTCCTTATTCTTTCATTTTTTCAATCAACGATTAATTAATCAAAATATATGATTTCATATTAATGGTTTAATTTTTAAATTTGATTCAAATATTAAATTGTTGATTGTTGTAAAAAGTCAAAATGATTATTTAATTTATTTTATTGTTTTAATTTTTTAAAAAATTGAGTTAGTATGGATTTGAATTTTATTGTTTTAATAAATACTACACAAAAATTCATCTTTGAATTTTTTAAAAAATGATTATTTAATTTATTTTATTGTTTCAAATTATTTAATTTATTTTTTATATATATATATGGGTGTTGGTGGGTGAAAAATGAAAAGGAAAGAGGGGGGTTGGGGTTGAAAGATGAAAGGTGGGAAGACAACACAGAAACTCATTGCAGATGGTGACACACTCACTCTCGTCCCTCTGTGTCTGATTCCCACGTGATTGATGTGAAATTGTGTAGTGTAGACCCCCCCTCACCCTCCGGTTCGGTTCGGTTCCATCCAACCGTTACATAATTTTTTTTTTGCCCATTACAAGAAGAAAAAGAAAAAAAAAGAAGAGAAAATCATCTAACATTGATCAGATGTAAGAGAAGAAGTTAAAAGTTAACTATAGAAACATCAAAAAAACAACATAAGAGGATGAGAATATAAAGACTTGACCAAAATGGCACATCTTCCCAAAAATTGTATTCAGTCAAATTGCTGTAAGGTAAGAAGATATGCAAAAAAAAGAAAAAGCTACCGAATGACAATGAACAACATACCAGTAAACAGTCTTTATCATCGATGAACATGTAAACTCATCAAAATCTTTTATACACTCAAAGATACAAAAAGTAGCTATGAAAAAGTAGCTATGAAGCATGGACACTTCATTTCAAAGCCGTGTCACCGTGTTAGACACGTGTCTGTATCCAACACCCGTACGACACCCACACGACATATATTCACAAGTTTCAAAATATAAAATCAATTTTTATGACTTTAACATGACAAATAATAAAAAATAATGACTTATATAGCATATATTATGTATAAGTATACTAATTTTTAAAATTTTCATTAAAATAGATTTTTAATTATTTATATATCTTATATTATATGGCTCCACCCCTTTCTGGTCGTTCACATTTTAAAACTATAGTACAAAATTAATAATAAGAGAAAAATTATTATTTGATCCCTTCTTTTTTACTAAGTTAACGATTTAGTCCCTCATTTATTTTACATAAAAGGGCACGCAAAACCTCTAGTATAAATATATGCCGTGTCGTATGGTGTTAATTTTAAAATTTTCATAAAAAAACGGTTTTCCCTTTAACATAATTAATTATAAAAAATATTAAGACGAATATGAAAATAAATTTATTTAATTTTTATTTTTTTAATTATTAGCATTATTTAAAAAAAAATGTCTTTTCATAGGAATTTTTTTCCCAAGAATTAACTTAGGTAAAAAAAATAATAGTAATATTAAAAAAGAGGGAGCAGTTGACTTTTTGAAATAATAATAAAAAACAGAAGGAGGAGAGGGTGAGAAGAAGGCGCGTGGAAGAAGGAGACGTTGGGGAACGCGCGTGACGCAAGCTTAGGTCAGACTCCGCCGCCCTCCGGCTACGGCGCTTTGGGGTTCGAGTCAGGTAGAGGTAGAGGTAGAAGTAGGGGACTCCCACATTTATATATATATAATATTAACTCATAATAATAATATTCTTCCAAATCTTTATATATGGCCCATATAATCCAACTGGGGTCTTCCTCTCCTCGCATCTTTACACTCTTTTCCACAACATTATGGTGATTAACATTGTAAATGGGTAAACTATTTTTTAGTATCAAGAGGTATAGATCGGTTCTATTATGGTACTTTATTTTTTTAAAAGTGATATTTTGATATTCTTTTATATTCGTCGTTAGCATTTTAGTATCAAAAATTCATTTTTTATTACCTTTTGATGGAAAAAGGTACTTACAAATTGCATGTATAGTCAACAATACAAAATTTACCCTTATAAACTCATATTTCACGATTCAACCTAAAATAACATCCTCTATCTTTAAGTATATACTGAATTGTGTTTTTTCAAGACTGAATTATAAACTCTGAGTTTAGGACGACAAATTTTGTGTCTTTGACCATGCATATGACCTGCACTTGCCTTTTTTGTGTACCGAAGTCAATAGGTAACAGAAAATCAGTTTTGTGCACCAAAGTACTAAAGGTGAATTTAAGGTACCAAAATGTCACTTTTGAAAAAACAGGGTATCAAAGTGGTGCCCGTTCATACCTCAATATACCAAAATGAAATTTATTCTTATAAAATTATAACAAAAGTATAAGATTAATTTCAATTGTACTTCTAAAGTTTTTTTGGTCAATTATACTACAAATTGTTTCTTCTTTGTGTCAATTATATCACCAATTTGAAAGTACAATTGACTCAAATATAAAACATTAAGGGTATATTTAACTAAAAAAAGTTAGGGATACAACTGAAATCGATCTCATGCTTTGAGGGTATAAAGAGTATTTTCCCTAAAAGTATTAAGTTTATGAATTATGATGCAGTCTTTCAAATATTAAAATATATAATTTAATCTTTAAAAAATTAAAATTTTAAAAGATTAGAAAATATAATATTTGATTTTTTTCAAAAATTAAAAAGTATATTTTTTGAATCTCTTAAAAATTGAACTATATATTTTAATCTTTTAGAGATTAAGTTATAGTATTATTTTAATAACTAAGTTGTTAAGAATTGAACTATATATTTGTTAATCTCTAAAATTAATAATCATATTTAGACTTAATAAATAGTTAAACCCTCATATTTGAACTCAAATTAAGAGATTTTATAATAAAGTATTTTTTTATTGATATAAAATTTATTTTTCATCAATTGTTTATACTTATAATTAGAAAAAAATAAAACAAATTTTCATCAAATTTAGAGATTAAATATTATTTTTTACTAGACAAAAATACTCCCAGTACTTGTTGAGAATATGACATATATTATATAATATTATATGGGATTATATGGGGATCACATGTTGAGAATATTATATATTATATTATGTCACACACATTATGTGGGATTATGTGGGGTCCACATGTTGAGAATATTATATATTATATTGTGTTAGAGTGTGTCAAATAAAAGTCCTACGTTGCTTAAGTTTGAAATGAGCCAAGGGTATATATATTAAGATGTGAAAAAGGGGTAACCAAGTGGAGAAAAAGGAAGGTCTCACGCACACAAGCATGAGCCTCCGGTGGGCAATCGTAGTTGAAAACTGACGATTTCCCCTCCCAGTTGCGCGCGTAGACAAGGGCACCGGGTCTGTGTTTATGATTTTTAAAATGCGTTTATGAGCCGTTACAACAATTTAATCGGTGATTAAATTGTTTTTATCAGTCATAATCCTGCCCAACGTCTCTCTCAGCGGTGCTTCAATTTATATACAATGTGTTCTAGGTTTATGGAACTCACTGAAATTATATTCTGCTGTTCTGTAGCCTTGTTGTATCAACAAGAAGAATTTGTTTAATCATGGGGAGTACCGCTTCTAATTACAGAGGGTTGCGGAATAAACTCTTAAAGACAGTGTCCTTGTGACGCGACTCAAACTATAAAATTAAACCACAAATTCGTGCATATTCCCAACAGTACTCCCATAGTATGAAGAGAGTTTCAATAATACTTTCTAGGGGTGAGCACGGGTTGGGTTGGGGCGGGTTGAGGGGAAATCCCAGCCCAACCCGCACATCAATCTGCGGGTTGGGTTTTATGATTTTTAAAACTCAACCCGAACCAACCCAACCCGCAGAGTTGCGGGTTGGGTTGAACCCGCGGGTTGAGTCTGTAATTTTTTTTTTAATAATTTTCATTAAAAAATTATTATTATAAATTTGTGAGTAGTGAATAAAAAAACTTACACATAAAAATGTTAAAAAACATAGATTTTATATATATAAATATAAATCAATTAAAATATATTCTATAAAATATGTAAATNATTGCAGAACTTTTTTTGTCCCTTTTTATCTGCTTTGTTATGAAATCAAGAGGTCATCAATGAACTTTTTTACCATTTTATCCCTATTTAATATTATAGTCATAATAGACGATTTGACTTTTGGTAGAGAATTATTTTGGGGTTCTGTAGTAATCAATTGGAGTAGGTTTCATAAAAAAATTGTGAGAGTATTTAAATTAGTTGGAGAAATTTAATTTTTGAAATATGAGCATTAAATTGATGATATAATTAAGTCTGATTTAATAAGGGTAATATAGTCTTTTTATTTTAGATTTTACATTAACTTTATTGATTCAATCATTATATTAGTTTGTGTGTAACAACCTTAAAAAGCAGATAAAAAGGGACGGAGGGAGGACTATTTAGTCACTGAATAATTACAAATGTCAAATCAAACGTTACATACATATTTCCGTGCTCTACTAGTAAATTATATTTTTGGGGGCAAACTAGTAATTTTAGAATTTATAAACTTGTTGGTACCAACAAAAAAAAAAAGATTTTATAAACTTGCGGAAAGAGTGTAATTATGAATTTCTGGGATGATTCTTATGACTTATGAGGGGCCATATGCGCCGTCTGATGTCAAAGCAGCCTAAAGGAACACGACGTACAAAACCTGCAAAAACACGTAATAAGTAATAAGTAATAACTATAACACAAGCAGACAAATAAAAGAAACTATTTCACCAAAAAAGAAATAATAATAACTATCCGAGCTCCCAAGCATATAAATTGAGTTTATGTTGTTTAACATAATTTTAGAAAATTATTGTCAACTATTTATTCGTTATAGTTTTGAAATTACATTAACTAATGCGTTAAATTCCTCAATAATTTAACGTTTCAACTTCTTTTATTATATGCTTTCTATTTATTTATTATTTTTAGCCCATTTTTATTTATATTTATATTTAATTTGTTTTAGTAAATATTAATCCTTCAATAGCAAATAATAGATAACTTATGATATGAGCATATAGTTATCTTATTATGAATCTAAATAAAACATGTGAATCTTATAAAGAGCATATATTTTTCTAATGTTATTCTTAAATCTTAATCAACTTGATTATGTTTCATTTATTTTGTCTTTTTTGATCTAAACTCTAAACTATGGTTCACTTATTTTTGGGCCAACAAACAAATGGGCTTTATAAATTGAAACGGTTTTTGCAATAGAATACTGGGCTGACGAGGCCCAAATAAGTGTCATACGTAATCTTGAATTGCCAGAAGCCCAATCCAGAAGCCCGTCCGAGCTATGGTTATTTGGTGATCATAATAAATTCAAGATTCCATTTGTCCAAAAGAAAAAAAAAAAAGAAAAAAAGTTCAATTCTTTTTTGACCCAAAAAAAATCCAAATCCTCCTTTTAAATACATTACTAGTTTTACTTTACATACTCGACATGAAAAACATCATTTTAAGATTTAAAATTGTAAAAAATATAAAGATATTGAAAAAAAAATTCATTTATTATTTTTTTAAGTTTTGGAATATTACTTTTTCTTTAAAAGTGTTGGAAAGTCACTTAAAATTATTTTCTTAATAACTTCAACTACCTTTAAAAATAATATTAAATGATAGCATGGTATTATATGATTTTACAGATGAACCATATATTATCATATAGATATAGGTGTAGATGTGAGTATTTAATTATTGATACTTTTGTAGAAGCATATTGAATAATTTTCACAAAATAACAATATGGTAAGAAATTAAGAGATGTGATTTTGAGGATGTAATTGCAAAATTGTAGAGCTGATCCAAATGTTCATCTCTTTTTGATTAATCTATCATTAACTAATCTTGAGTAAGAAAGTGACATCCACCCACTCTTTTATATATAACTTATTTCATTAAACTATTCATTTATAAATATTATTGAGTAATTAATAATTTGGTCTATGAAAGATTACTAAACTGATAAACTTATTCTTGAGAGATTTAATTAAAATATATAATTTAGTTCTTGAAAGATCGAAATAATATATTTATTAGTCATATTTATGAATTAAATAATATATTATTTTAATTTTGTAGAGACTAAAGAATATATCGTTTTACTCTTTTAAGGACTAACTGTGTATTTTAATCTTTCAAGGACTGAGTTTTCAGTTCGATAATCTTTCAGGGACTAAATTGTTAGTTTAGTCAATATATATATATATCTATACTATATTATATGTGGGAGGAGCCTTCTGGTCGTCTTCCCACTTATACTAAGATAAAAATATTACATGTAATTAAAATAAGAGAAAATTTAATATTTGATCCTCTTCTTTTACTAAGTTAACGATTTGTCCCTCATTAATTTTACATAATTACATACATATTTACGTGCCTGCACGCAAAACCCCTAATATATATTATGTATTCCAATGAGGCTGCGGTTTTGGGAACATCCTATATCTTAAGCAAAACTTGTATATTATATACTTAAGTATGAGAACCTCTTCTCTCTTTTAAGATTACTTTACATACTCATGTATTAACTTCATTTGTCTGTGAATTAATCTTGTAAAAATCATCTAAAAAAAGCACTCAAATATATCATACAAGACAAGATGATCTTCTCTCTCCCCATCTTATTATTTAATGTACCCTTCTATATGTATCATGTATCCCATAATTGATGATGATCCTCACGAGAGACGACACAAAAGAAGATAGGTATTATAGGTACGTAGTGCCATCCTTTATGTCGATAAGGACGATTACCTGACATAAAAGACTAAACTTCAAGATCTGGATGAACCAGCACGGAAATTATCATCATAAGATGAATCATCCTTCCTATCCAATAATCCAAATTTCATTAATATCAAATTTTCGCCCAAGGACCACATTTTAAAATCAGTCATGTTAATTGTTAATTTGTTTAAGATATTCAAAGTTATAGTCAGAGCCATAATTTTAAAATACATTTTTTCCATGTTGTATATTGTTATTTTTTTAATACTAATTCAACATGTGTTTATATCCTCGTTAGGTAATATTGTTGTTTAAAACTTTTAAATTTTGAAAATATATACAACAGTTATGAATCAACTTTATTTCTTTTGTACTTTTGACATTAATAAATTTTATCGATAAGGCTCTTAAAATTTCTTTATGCAAACAACTCTAGGTTCAAGGACAAGAATTCAATGAAAATAAGAAATATTTGATCATCCCTTCTTTTTTTTTTTTCTAGGTATGATAAAAAAAACACATATAATTTTTAAATTGAAGGATGAAATCATTATCATCCAAATTCTCATATCACACTTCGTTATTTTGTTACTATTTATTTTAATTTTTTAGAAAGTCAATTCCAATATAAATTCACCGGGAGAATAGCCTCTTGGTTAGAAATTAGAATAGTCCATCTACCCCCCTTGCAATAAAACCTTAAGTTTTGAGATTAATTATATATTAAGAATATCCAGGTATATACGTATGATACATTAATGATTTCTCCTTCTAATTTGGCAAGTGAAAGTATTGCTACTTTTTGTCGTTTCTCTCTTTTCTCTACATGTTCGGCGAAGACAATAAAACCATGCATGAAGGTGGGCCTAAAATAATGTAGGCCGAATTCAGAGACCATACTCCATTTAATATAGAAGGTACTATTTGTCCAAAGCTACATTTTTGTCTAAATCTTGCAGCATGAAAGAAATTCCAATAATGATTTCTGATTAAGATAAGAACAAATAACCAATCCAGTTATATATATAAAAAAACTTAACAACATAAAACACAGTGATAAACTTAACAACAGTTTTAAAATTTTACAATTTCTTCTTCTAAAATCACATTGACCGACTTTCTCGAGAAATTTTAGAATTTTCTCTCTTATTCCTGATTTTTTATGTAAAATTTTCTATCTTCCAGTAGAAAGGTAAGAGTTTAGTTTGATTTAAACATTTGGATCTTTTTATATAGTTATTTTCAATAAGATGTTAAAAATTGGTGATTATGTTATTTTTTTTTGGCCAAATGGTGAATATATTCTTCACTTATTTGTTAGTCCTCAAAAGGTCTTTGGAGTGTGTTGTCTCATTTAATGGTCATATTGTTATTTCTTTAGGGTTGAGTATATAATGTAAATGTAATTTTTTTTTTGTAATACATAATCCTAACAATAGTAACTTGATGTTATCTCTTTTGTTAGAAGACCATGCTTTGGTCTTATTTGTTGTGCTTTTAGCCTTCCATTATCTTCTATGAATTAATGATTATATTTTTCTATTTTATAATGGAATGGTACTCTTTGACCAAAAAAATAACATCCACCCTTTTTTACGAAAAAAAAAAATATTAAACACATATTTAATTATTATAAAAAAGTTAATTTTTAGATTAAAACACAAACTAAATGTTATTAAATATAAGTTTTGAAATATATTTCATGACAAATTATATTTGAAGAAAAGATTGTCAAGATGATAAATACAATGATGATAGGATTTGGGGATAGATATCTGCGAGTACAATGATGATAAATACATATCTTTTATCAAATGATTATCAAAAAATTATTATGAGTGGTTATAAAATATTTATCTATTATGTGAGATCACTATTAAGATATTTGTTTAAAATATGATTTCCCATAAATAGAATTATAGATCAGAATTGTACTCAAAATGAAACCACAATAATGAGAGCCAGCTCCTCAAGTTTCATCTATTGTCCTCTAATCAGAGCCAGCTCCTCTATATTAAATAATGGAATTTCATGTCCCAAAATAACAATAAAAAAATGTCTCTGTGAATATTTACGTATACACGTATATGTTGAGTGATTTTGTAATAGCTTGACACAGAAATTGAAAAAAAAAAAAAGTTTGAAATCTTGTGGCGGAAGTTAATTATTTTTTGACATGGTTTTGTAGAGTCACAGAAATAAGAGAGTTTGTTAAATAATTATGTATTTAATTAAGTGTGTGGATTAAAAGTGAACACCAAGACTAAAAAATAACTGGAAGGGACAGTCTCATACGTGTCAAAAGCAAGGAAAATGAAGAAGAAAAAGAAGACAAATTAAATTTCGGAGTGTTGTGATGGAAGTTATGGAACAATACAAGAACACATTATTATTTTTATTCAACCAATCATCGTTCACACTTCACACAGATACGTGTGGGAAAGCCTCTCTTGCAGGCACCTTTCATAGGATCATATCTAGAGAATGACCTCCTTTTTTGTTAAATTTAAATTTTCTGTAATGTCATTATACTATAATTTATAGAGAGAAGAAATAAACAATTAAAAAAAAGTGTGAATCTCATTTATAGGTTTTTTCTCAGACTTTCCATTTCTCTCGCTATCCTACAGTACAGTAATACAGAAAATTCAGATTTTTTCTTTATGGTTAATTATCACTGATAATATTTATATAGATTATTTGTCCTTCTCTTAATAATTAATATTATATACTTATAAGATTCAAGATATAAAATTTTTAAAAAATATTTTTTTGTATCTTAAGTTATTTTATAATAAATTGAATTATACAAATTTATTTTATTGTGTAAAAAACTTTTAGATTTTGAATAATGAAAAAGATTTTATAAGTTTTTATTATATATATTTTAATAAAAATAAAATATTTTTCTGATTGTTATTGCATTTGATATAGATTAGAATTTGTAATTGTTGAATTTAATAGTGGCCGGAAAATCGCTGCTAAAAGTAACAACTTCCACCACCAATGTCAATGTGAGACCAATATGTAAATTGCCTTTTGAAGTGGCAACTAGCGATAAAATATATCGCCACCAACACTTGTATTAGTGGTGAATAACAATTTTGCCACCTTAACTTTTGATTTAGTCCATGAAAAATAAGATTTTGGTAGTGAAAACTGTTGCCACAAAAAGATGCAATGGTGGTGGACTTCAATATTTGTCGATAAAAATTTCTCTTAAGCAATAATTTCACTTTAGTTATTGGTAACTGAAGTGATTTTTCAACGACGAAATCTATTGCCACTAAAGAGGCATCAATGATGTTGTTTATCACTTAAAAGATAGAGTAAATTATATAGAAGGTCTTGTCATTTACAGAAATGGTTCCTGTGGTTTAAAAATTGACAAATACGGGTCATTGGTTTGCTCTGTTAACAAAATGGGTCCCGTGAGGTATTTGCCATCCAAAACTAACAGAATTAGAACAATGTGCAGCTCACATGACTCATTTCCACATACCGAATCCTTAATTTCTCCTCCATTGTGTAGAAATTGAACCTATCTCCATATCCTCGCGAGCCCTAACTCCCATTCTCGTCATTTTCTTCCATTCTCAAACCCTACTCCTTAGAAATTAGGGATTGAGTATGTGGAAATGGGTAACGTGAGTTGCACATTGTCAGAATTCCGTTAGTTTTGGATGACAAATACCTCATGAGACCTTTTTGTTAACGGAGCAAATTACAGGCTCTTATTTTTCACTTTTTAAACCATAGGGACCGTTTCTATAAATAGACCAAATCATAAAAACCTTTTGTGTAATTTACCCTAAAAGATATTTTGAGCAATAAATATCATTGTTGTTGAAAGAGGAATAAATTCTTCAATGTCGAAATTAATCGTCACTGATACAGCGTATGTGTAGTCAGATTTCATTTTGGTCTTTTTTTTTTTTTTGGGTTTCAAAATGGTTCTCTATAAAATATATATTGATGAATCAAGATTGGATTGCTTGATCTTGGTTACCTGCAATAATAATTCACAGAGAGGAGTATTATGTGAAGTACCTTCGACAGAAAAGTTAATCTCTAATTGAAAACAAGTGAGATTTTAATGTTTTTAATTCACGGACCTATTTTGTAGCGTGGGGTCACTTATTTATTTTGTGATTTGTTCAAGAAATTTCTTTAATTTCTAGGAGGAGGGTTCTGTATATTTTTTAAAGTTAGGCAAATTGTAGCCGAACTTTGCACCAATTGTTAACTTCGTTCTCAATATTTTATATTTCTGTCAATTTTAATTTTTGACTAATTTCGTTTAATAAATTAATTACAAACTGCATCCTATTTTTTAATCTAAGTTAGAATTTGAGTTTCTTTTTCTATCAATTTTATATTATATATCGTTAGTCAGGTAGATTCTGTCATTAATATTTGGCTAAAGTAAAAGCAAAAGATACAATTGACAAAAATTTGAAACATTAGGGATGAAATTGACAGCAAAAAAAGATTGGAGACGAAATTGACAGTTGATATAAAATTTGATGACGAAATTAGTACTTTTACCTTAAAGTTATTAAATAGTTAGTGTGAGAGCTTTTAGCTCAATGGCCTAATTAAGAGGTATTGACATTAGAGACGTTGGTTTTAGAGAAGTGTTAAACTAATAGTTCAAGATATAAATAATTAAAGAAATCAAACAAAATCATATTTTGAATTAACGATGGAATAGATGTAAAAATTTGAAGACTAAGATGAAATAAAAATAATTTTAAGACTAAAATGAAATTAATCCCATAATTTGAGGACCAAAATAATTATTTGACATAATTAATTTGAATGATAGAAATCTTCCCTTGTCAAAATTGAGAGTTTAAACAAACTCAAAAATGAGTGAATGTAAAATCGAATCATAAACTCAAATTGTAAAATCGTGAGAGCTTATCTAAAAATAGATAATATATTTTTTAGACCATATGTCTATCACTTAATTGATTTGAATACATTAAAATAAACTCATTGTATTTTTTTATTTGTCATTATATATATAGATATAAGTAAGATAATTAAAAGTATAAAAAATTATTAATAAATATAAAATTGTTCAAGATTTGTCATATTTCAACAAAATATTCTATAAATCATTAAACAATTTGCTTTAAAATAATTTTCATAAAATCTTATTTTATTGAAGAGATATTAATTTTTTTTTTTGAAAGAATGTAAATTCTCGTCACAAGATCAGAAGAGATATGAACCTGATTGCAATGAAGCTTGGGCAGTTTTTAGGTGTTAAATGAACCTGATTTTGATACCATGTTAAGAATTAAATAATAAAATCTATATTATTATTGATTTTAAACAGAAAGATTTACACCACCAAAGTATTCCCAATCCCGTTAAGAATCCTAAATCTATTTTAAAAAGATAATAAGTAAAGATATCTAATAATTTAATCTAATATCCAATCTAATTCTAAATTTGTTGAGAGATGTAACATGGTATATATAAAATTGAAATTTTTCTTGAAATCAGAATCCGCTTATCCAAATAAAATCTAAAAAGATTTAACACCTTCAAGAGATGATGGAAGATCGAATATATGTAAGCTTATAAAACGTAAGTGATGCTACTGTTGGTTCGTCCTGGACTTGAATTCCTTCAAGAAGCCGCCAAATTTGTTTGCATGCAAAGGGATAAGCGTGTGGTTCTGGGAAACCAATAAAAGAAAATAAATCCCCTGCTTCGAATTCTCTCACCCTAGACTAGAAGTTTACAACAATCCAAATCCAAAATTCCTATTCCCTTTTTCTTCCATAAAACCCAAATTTCATTCTCAGGCTATAATATAGGGATTTCTCCGTCGCCATGGAAAATGGAGCAGCCATGAACAACTACGAAGCCAAAACTGCTTCAACAATCACCATCAAAGGGATTCTCAGTCTCCTGATGGAAAGCATTCACGAGAATGACGCTAACAAGAGAGTAATTTCTCTGGGTATAGGTGACCCTACCGCTTATACATGCTTCCGTACCACTAATGTTGCTCAAGAAGCAGTATCTGATGCCCTTCTATCTCAGAAATTCAATGGCTATGCTCCCACTGCCGGTCTTCTTCAAGCTAGAAGGTACTACACTACTCTTTCTCTGCCTATCTATCATACTGGAATTTCTTGATTTTATCGAATTATATTGTTATGTTTTTAGAAATTGCATTTGATGAATCGTTTCTATCTCTTTATGTTTCTCATTGTAAAACTGAAAGAAAACCGGAGTTTGTTCGAATTATCTCTGGATTCATCAATTTTGCTTTTCAGAGACAGCTTAAGCTAATTTTGGATTCCTCTGATTTAGCTCTTCTTGTATCAATTCTTCAACTTCCACTATTGTCGCTTATAATCACCGTTAAATTTTGGAGTATTAGTCTTGTACTTGTTTTTGGATTTTATCCAACATTTTGTTTTTTTAGCTTTTGTTTTGTTTGTTAATTAAGATATTTATATAGCTGTTGTATCTTGTATATATAAATTATATATAAGTAAACCAATGCTAAATTAATCGCTGAAACTCTGAAAGTAATTCAAGGTTTGGTTTCTCTAATTAGTTCACCTATGGTATTTTCTTCTTGCTATTGCTGTTGATTGGAAACCTATATGTGTCAGTTTGGTGTTTATCAAATTTGCTTCCATTTGTTGTTTTTGTTTTTATACAATTTTATGAGTAGCTAAGAGAGATTACAAGGAATCTGAGAATGAATCTGGTATCTCAAAATAGTATTGGCTACTTCCCTTTCGCACTTACAGTTGAAAGTATTTGTCTGGGTGTTTATTTCATCTTCATTAGATATCCAAGTCTAATTTGAACATCCTCTAAACTATCTACCTCTTGTCACAGAGCAATCGCTGAATATCTATCCCGTGATCTTCCCTACGAGTTATCATATGATGATGTATTTATTACTTCTGGATGTACACAAGCTATTGATGTTTCAGTGTCAATGCTTGCTCGGCCAGGCGCAAACATCTTAGTTCCAAGACCAGGCTTCCCTATCTATCAACTTTGTGCAGCATTTAGGAATGTAGAAGTTCGGCATTATAATCTTCTACCAGAGAAAGGCTGGGAGGTTGATCTGGATTCTATTGAAGCTCTTGCAGATCAGAACACTGTAGCTTTGGTGATTATAAACCCTGGCAACCCTTGTGGAAATGTGTACAGTTACCATCATTTAAAGAAGGTTAGTTAATTTAGTATGCTATGTTTTTTGACATGAACGGGATCAACTGAAATTATAGCTAAATTGTATGGTTTGGTACTTAGATTGCAGAAACTGCCAAAAAGCTTGGAACTCTTGTGATTGCTGATGAAGTCTATGGTCATCTTGCATTTAGGGCCAAACCCTTTGTGCCAATGGGAGTTTTTGGATCTGATGTTCCTGTTATTACTCTTGGGTCCCTTTCTAAGAGATGGATAGTACCTGGATGGCGACTTGGTTGGTTTGTGACGAATGATCCGAATGGCGCCTTTAGAGAACCAAAGGTTCTCTCTTCTGTCCACCTTTGGTTCTGATAAACACACTTTTTTTTATTAATATCTTAATACAATTATATACCCATTATTTAGGCTTTAATTTGCATGTTTCTTTTTAGTGTTGATCCCGTGGGATTAGAACAATCACACTTAGGACAGAATTCCACATATCAATTTTGGAAGCTTCTTGAATATAACAATAAGTGATTCCTGTTCTTTCCTGTTGAAAAATGGAACCAACATTTTAAATATATTTGTTAATGTTCTCTCTTCCATCCACCCTTCATCTTTGTTAGCTCCATATTATGGTAATAACTTGGAGTTCAAAATGGTTAAGTTCAAATGTTTTCTTTATCATTTACCTGAAATCTTACGCTTCAACATATGAACATTTTAGAGTTGGAAGATTTCATTGCTACTTTAAAAACTTGGTTTTTAAAGTTGATACCTGACAGTTTCCTTCTTATCTGATGCTAATAACCCTATGTTTAATTATGCAGGTTGTTCAGAAAATTAAAGAATATTTTGATATTTTAGGGGGTCCTGCCACCTTCATCCAGGTATTCTAATTTCCTGTTTGCATGCTTGATTGACATGCTGCTCTTCATTACACAGTCTAGTCCATTTATTTAGTGAAGATACTTGTTAGAACTTAAAATTCTTGTTGGACTAAAATGTCCTTTTTATATCATAAATTCGTGTATTACTCATTTATTTTGTCTGATTGATAGCTGTTTTGGTCTTACAGGCAGCTGTTCCTCGCATAATTGCACAGACTGAAGAAGTTTTCTTCAGGAAAACCCTAATCATATTAAAGCATACCTCTGATATATGTTGTGAAAAGATAAAGGATATCCCTTGCATTTCTTGCCCACATAAGCCTGAAGGGTCTATGGCCATGATGGTGAGAGTTTATACCAAAACCGGAGTTCTTTGAGAATGAAATAGATGTACTGATAAAGGCATTGTTTATTAATCATCAGTACTACAATGCAGGTGAAACTTAATCTTTCACTTCTGAAAGACATTACCAGTGATATTGATTTCTGTTTCAAGCTTGCTAAGGAGGAATCGGTCATCATTCTTCCAGGTACAATTGCGCAAAACATGCTTCAACTTGATATTTTGTGCATCATCCTTTATTTGTAGAGGTATTATTAGTACAGCAAAAAGATTCACTGGTATCTGCGGCCATTCTTCTATCTGAATATCTGATACTGTTTCACTTTTATCATAGAAATTAAGACCCCTTCTTGATAACAACTTTAGTTTATATTCCCTGTGTAATGGGTTTCTCTAATTGTTCACTTGCCACTATAATTTTTTGGACCGACATTTCCATCTTCAAAATCACTTCATTGGGTGCCACTTAATTAAATGCAACCAAATCTTCTTTTATGTTATATCAGGACGGCTAACGTTCTTGAATTTGCTTTAAAACCCTTTTGTTATTTGCTTGAGATAAGAGGAAATAAAATCATATTTTTCACTTTGTTAACATGGGAATTTCCAGAACCCAAATTTTCAAAATTTGTCCTTTCTTCCTAGCTGATCCCAAATATTCATCTGGGATAAATATGGAAGTATTGAACAAGTTGAGCTTGTTTATTTTTTTGGCCAGTGATCAAGTGACTTTGAGAGAAGCAGACAAGGAAATGATTTAAAAATCTGTAACAAGTGCTGTAATTCTTGAGTATATATGTTATATAATTAACACATGTCAACAAGTAGAATAACTAATTTCCTACTAGTTATTCTTGAACGGGTCAGGCTATTTTATGCTTCCCAGTCACTCACATGTAATAAAGGAGTGAAGTACTTAATTCAAATTTCATTGGTTTTTGTTACACGAATCATAATCATATTTTATTTAATCAAGTGCATGTAGATAACAAAAACCATATTTGATAATCATATTGGTTCTTCTGGTTTTGACTTTGTCGAGGTTTACAAGATTGATCTTGAAGTCTGTAATAAACAAGAATGAAACTCTTATGCAGGAACTGCCGTAGGGCTTCAAGGTTGGCTCCGTATTACTTTTGCTGTCGATCAATCCGGTCTTGAAGAGGCTATGAAAAGGATGAAATCATTCTATCAAAGGCATGCAAACAACCGGTGAAAGTACCAGTAAAAAAAAAAAGAATTCGTAGTTAAATTGGGTATTTATATTCCTTTGTTACACATGTGCTTGTCATCTTCCTTCCACAACTACATTATATTGGTAAAGATTCATTTGTATTTAATCACAACACATAGGCTCACTGGACTGGTATTGTTTAGTGGACATTGAAATTGCATAGGAAAACTTCTTGACCATGAACCATAACCTTTAAGGTGGTGGTTGGTCTGTAGAATCTGTGTATAATTTGAGAGTTCACAAAATAGATTGCTTGATTATTGACATTTGACATTGTTTTTGAAGTTTAAATCACACACACACATTTATGTTTCTCTTATCATATGTTCAGATTGAAAGAAAAGGAAAGGAAAAAAAAAAAAAAAGCGAAGAGTAGCTATTAATATGAAATTGGCCCGTTTTTGGTTAAAGTTCTCAACCAGCAAAGTACTTTGTAAGAAAATACTTGTTCAATCTTTTAGAAGCTTCACAATCTGCAGAGGGTTTCTTGGGTTTTTTTAATCATTCCCTATGGTAACATATGCTTGACTCAGTCTCAGTCACTCAAGATCAAACATTCTTTTGCTTCAAACTTCAAAGGATGAAAATCTTGAACTCAGTCACCAAATTGGAAAAACAAAAAACAACATATTGAAGAATAAATTTCAGTTTTAAGTGTGAAATGCCAAAAGTAGAAGAAAGAAGGCCAAAATGCACAAACACCCGAGTTTTAAAATTGTGCAAAGAGTACTCCTGAGTTTTAATTTTTGAGCAATTAACACCCTTCTTTAGTTTTAAAATTGAAATTTGTCCCCCAAATGTTTTAATTTTTTACATTAAAGTTCTTTTACTTTTATGATAGGATCAAAATGTAAGAAAAATAAACAAATGAAGGTTTTAAGTAGATTTCACACCAAAATAAAAAAATTTAAAAAAAAAAGAACAACACGACGCCTTTTCTTCTTCTTCCTCACCTTCACGGCCATGGCTGCCGCCGGCGAGATTCATCAAATCCGGCGTCCTCTTCGTGTGCACTCGCCGCCCTCATCGCTCTGCTGCTCAGATCCGACGGATTCGAGCATTATCGCTGTGATCGCAACATCTCCATTCGCATGAACCTCAACAACATGTCCAAGATGCTCAAGTGCGCCGGCAACGAGGATATCGTCATCGTCGGCGAGTGCACACGAAGAGGACGCCGGATTTGGGTGTCTACGGTGAAAGGAGGCGATGTCGTTTGATGAATTCGCCGGCGGCAGCCATGGCCGTGAAGGTGNCAATTTTAAAACTTAGGGGTGTTATGTACACCTTCCCTAAAACTCAGGGGGTGTTTGTGCATTTTGACCAAAAAAAAAAGAATATAATTGAAAAATAGAGAGAATAGAAAATGAGAAGGAAGAAGTGAACTTACTCTACAAACGAAAACAAAAACTGCTAACAATAAAAGAAACAACAATGCAACCATTAAAACTCAGAGAAAAGACATTGATTTTTTCTTCAATGATTAAAATAATATAATTTCAACAAATAAGTTGCATACTGCAACAAATTAATTGAACAACCTGATTGCATATTCGTTGCAATAGCAGCAACATGGACAGTTAATAAATCAGTTGGCAGATAATTATCTAATCATGCAGAGGCATTGTAAATGCTCGGTACAGTTATGGTGCTGCGCCAGGAGAACATTTTAGAAATGTCAATGCATCAGAAGTACCTGCTTTAATCATCAGTTTTATAAACTGCCCATGTTTTCCAACTTTTACCTATCACTAGAAATATACCACTGAATAAATTAAAGACAAAATCAGACTCTCAGCATTCAGCAACATCGTGTAGAAAATTAATGAAAGAACATTTGATAAATTTTCAAAATGATAAAATCTCAAATCAGTTAAAGTAGACCTTGGTCAACATAAATTAGTTAAATTATTAAGAATAACATGATAAAAGTAAACTTCAAAAAAAAAATTAATATACTTAATACATTCATAAATTTATTGATAAAAAGGCACAGAACACACAGACTGCTAACAAGGAAACATAAAACTGGATATTGAAAACTTGGAAGGGTCGTGCAGTATATTAAGATCGTGACAATGTTCAATAACATTAGTTAATAACCAAATGAAGACAATCACTTGGCTATTAGTACTAGTCCATAAATGACTTAAATATTTAGAAGAGAAAACATCACTTTATTGAGAAATATTTGTGCTCCATAAACCGGAAGAGGGTGAACAGAAAGCAAGAGGACAGGTAAGACTCCATATACATACAAATGATACAACCTGGCTCAACTAGACAAAAGACAAAAGCTAAACGATCCTAGAAATCCTCATAAAACTTGATTGGAAATTGAACCAGGATGCCTCAGTGCCACAACATCAAATTAGAAGATGTTACACCGCAGTACTCAGAATTCTACAAACAAACATAGTATATATAAAAGCCTACTAATTACAATAGACGTGAGCTGTTGTACTGTGTTAGTACATGAACAATCTTGAGCTTTTACTGCTCACTTCGATACATTTTTCCTTGACCAATCGCTGTTGTAAGTAAAAAACAATAAAAAAGCACAGAAACATTCAAGAAAAATTATAAACCAGTTGCCAAAAAGAAGAACGATCATCATCAAGAATTCAAGATAGTGAGAAATGATGATGTGAATACCGGAGATAGTGCTTGCTCTCAAGTCTCAACCTAATTTTTTCAAATCAAATAAGAAGAATTCCAAAAATAACCAAAGTTTTCACTGGCTGTATTCCTATGATCAAATTTAGTACAAGTTCAGTGATTCAAGCACCCTGCGAGCTTGGATCTGTAGAGCTGTTAATCTCTGCTCTGGATCCAGCGTCGAGCCAAACTGACTGGCTGCCCAAATCAAGGAGGCTGATTTCTCACCAAGTAGATGCCTTATATCGTCATGTATGGTTGCCAAAGGAGGCCTATCCCTTCCATTGACATGTCCAATGAGCAGCAACAAAAACTCCCCACATTTCAACCTGAAGAGACAAATCCCCCTATTACTACAACTTTGTCATCCCAAATTGGCGGAACCCGATATCATAGCAAAATATGAAGGATACTTAAGAATGAGAATACCCCATAAATGATTTGAAAATAATCTCAAGAAACACATGTATCATGTCCTTCCTGAACCTTCCTTAGCATAACTGTACAAAACCCAGATTTAGAAACTATGATTCACAATTCATAGCAACACACAGGAACTCCTTACACAATATTGGCAACGAAAATATATAGAAGATTAAGCTACAGTGATAGACTTTAAAATCAACCAAAACAAGTGCATATATGGATCAATTCATATCATCTTCCTCCCACTTTTGAACCAGTCCTGTGCAAACTACTGCCACTCCTCTTTTTCTTCTTCTTTCCTTTGCATATTTATAAAAACTCCTATTAAATTCTTATATGAACCAAGAATTTGCACCTAACTTGAAAGCAAGGTATAGTTGTAACTCCTTTTTGTTTTTTTTCACACCGCTTCCTTTTCACCTGCTCTGCTTCTGTTTGCTTTTTGCTCCTATTATATATATATGTGTGACGGTGTGTGTGTGTATTGAGAACTTCAAAAATTGCTCTAGTGAAGTAAAGTAAAGGTGTAGAAATGAAACTCGCTTTTGGAAGAAAGCATGTCATCAATACTCATACTGTTATGTTTTGGGAAAAAAAAAAATCTGATATTTCCATCCAATATCACAGAGCAAGTTTCTTCTAAAAAACCTGCTGAAGCTTGAATTATAATTTAGAAGGTAAGCTAAGATATTGTTACTGGATATATAAAATGCAATCTGCAACCACAGAGTGCCTAACTATCAAAACCATGAAATTGGAATTATGTGTCACGGTGTACAATAAAGATCCATTTCAAGACATTGATGCAATTCATATAAGCAGTAATATGAATAGGGGCGGTCGGTAGTAGAAGCAATACCTCAGATTCTCATCTGCTTGTTTGTCTCTGATGAGGTCAGCAACTTCCATAATACCATTACATGACTCAAAATCCTAATAAATATAAGCAAAAGAAATGGACATTTTAGAACAAACAGAGCAAGAATGTTGTTTGCAGCAAACCTCAGACAAACTCACAGCTAAGTATCAAAGATGAAAGGGTCACCAAAATTTATTGGTAAATCTTATAAGGCAGGACATTCATTTTATTTTAACCACTTCAAATATCCTATTTTTGGATCAAAACATCTACAGAACAAGATAGAAACTGGAAAAAAAATTGTGGGCGTGAGGGAGGACTTTTTTTTTTCTTTGAATGTTTGGCAAGCAGAAAACCTACGTATCAAATATTCTGGAAGCCTATGAATAACAAAATTGGATATAAAATACAGGCAAATTCAAAATCTCTGTTGTGAATGAAAGTTAAAACATGGAGACACTAGTATTCAATGTGTTTCGATCTATGCCTCTACAGTGACCCTGTTGTTGATCAGATAAAGTGGTCCCATCAAACCCAAAGACAATTGACTAGCTATTTTGCAATTGCGCCAAACTAAGGCAAGAACATAAAAGAAACAATACTCGATTATTATATCATAAAAGACAACAAAAATTTAACTGTAAATTGATATATAGGCAAGAGTTCAGGTACCATTTGATTGTTTGATGAATCCACCATTATTGAGATTAGAGCATCTAAGCATGCACCTTGCTCAAGCACTCCACGAGTGGATAATATTTGCAGCAAAACCTGCAAAAGAAATATCAATTTTTCTTAGGTATATTGGACTCTAGAACATTTATTTACATAAGTTGAGAGGTTTACAAGGAGGGAGATGCAGGTCTAATGGGAGGTTAGAGATACTTATACCTCTTTTCCTTCATTTGATTGCTTTACGCATATGCTTTTATTTAATGGAAACTTAAAAAATGCTTCCAGTTCCAATTCTTTTCTTTCCAAACAGAGAAGTGAAAATGTATCAGTGATGAAAACGAATTAGTACCTGGATAGCCTTGTGTTGATGAGCAAGGGAGGTGCTCTGAGGATGAAGCAAACAACAACCTTCCAAGACACGAAGTGCTAATGCAACTTCAGCATCAGTTGATGGACTCGTTATCTTCATGGGTTCAACACCAAATATATGATCCAAATTTCCCATCTTATTGTCATGGTAATCATCTCCTGTCTCTTTTAGGGAGTGTTGAAAAAGAACTGGAACCACTGCAGAAATAGTAGCAACTGAAAATCAAAACCAGACAGCGAGAAAAGCAATCTCCCTACCAATACTTATACAATGCCTGATAATATATACCTTGAAGTTCAGGAATAGATTGAGTCTGATTAAAGAGGTCAATAGTTGCATCAGACTCAGCAACAGTTCGGAGGAACTTGAGAATAGAGCGAAGACCACGGAGGCGGAGAAATGAGAATTCAGCACGAGCATCTCTGAGACCTGTTCTAAGAGCAAGAGTGACCTCCCTATATACTCTCTGTTGGTTCAAAGAGTCTACCAGCTCCCCAATTGCAGTAGAAGCTAGGGTTTCAACTTCTGACTCTGTTGTTGAGTCTCCTTTCCCAATTTGAATACTTTCACTCCACAATGGCTTCTTCAAATACATGTCTATTTTTGTTCCTGAATTTCTTCCAATTCGCTGACTCTTTGTGCCAACCAGAGGACCCCAATATCTTCAATCTAGTAATAAATAAGTCCAGGCTATCATTACATACTCAAATTGATCAACTGATTTATTCCAAACGAACCAACAAAAAAGAAACCGGAGCAAAAAAAACGGGAAAATCAATTGGAAATTCAAATGCTCGATATTTCAAAACACACATTCTTATGCAAAATCACGCTAAAGTCAGTAACTTACCTTGAAACGAAGCTGTTGTGCTTGCAAGTAACAGGAGTCACCGACGTCCGACGGAGGTTTAGCGAATCTGGAGTCCCAAACTGAAAATGCACCATTTGGGCATTGGGGGAAAAAAATAAACAAAAAAAAGAAAAGGAAATGGGTCGACCCGAGTCACTTGGATATCATAATGGGTTTGCAGAAGCCCAAATTGGTCGATCCGGCTTGTCGGATCTTAAGCACAATGGGTCATGTCATGTTGCATAGGATTGGGCTGTTCACACATGAAAGTGTTATTTTTTTTTTCAAAAATATTAATTTTGTCTGAAAAATTTACATTAATTGTCAATTTTGTTTTTAATGTTTTATATTTTGGTTAATTTTATTTTTTTCTATTACTTTAGCAAAATAGTATCAACATAATTTACGTGGCTAATAATATATAATGTAAAATTAATAGAAAAAGAAACTCAAATCCTAACTCAAATTGAAAAACAGAATGCATTTTGTCGATAATTTATTAAAAGAACGTAGTCAAAGGATAAAATTAATTAAACTGTGGAACATTAGGGACAAAATTGACAGTAAAAAGAATTAGGAATGGAATTGATAATTAGTGCAAACTTTGTGGATGAAATTAATATTTTTACTTTTTTTAATTAATTTGTTCTTATTACAATTAATATTTTTAACCTACTTTATTCTAGTTGTATTTTTCTGTGTTAATTATTATTAGAAAAGTAATCCAACTATAATTAAAGTATAGGTGCTTACATTTTACTATAATTAATCTGCACATATGTCAAAACACATAAAAACATTTGATAGAGTTTTTTTTTTATTGTAAAGGACAATAATGTTACAAAAAGAATCTATAAATAGGACAATATATTTTTTGTTTCTTTCTCTTGTCTTTTATTGTTTGAATTTTTGAATTACTTTTGTTAAAAGATATTCTATATTAAAGGAAAAAAGATATATTGCTCCATCTATGGAGCTTTTACATGCATTATCCAATTATAAAAGCTATTGGTGTTTTTTAGACAAACCAAAGAGAAAATGATTCATGTGTGTCATAAGAGAAAGAAAAATTTAGAATAAATAAATATTCATACCATGAAAGTCATTAAATATTGTTAGAAGCTATTGATTAAAAGTTCAAATAATTGTTTCTACTTTCTCATAAGAAATGTATGTGTGAAATAAAAAAAAAAAATCGAATGCGAATAAAGAGGGAAAATGTTTTAAGGTAATTTATGTCCCAATCAATTCATTTTTTTTTCGTCCCTTCTTTTTGTGTGTGGCTGTGCTGCTCTTAAATTACTCAAAATGAATTGAACGTTGGAAAGAGATTGCTGCGAAAAGAAAGAAAGAGAGAATGAAGTGCTACGATAATTATATGAATGAAATGACTCAATTTAATTGTTCTGTTTTTTTTATCGAAAATAAAAAATATGATTTGTATAATTTTTTTAAAATGTATTTTGGACAGGTTAAAAATATCAAAATGATATTTTTAATATTTTTAAAAATAAATTTGTAAAAATTTTTTACAACTTTTCAAGAATTTAATTTTTAACTTATGTATATTTTGCTTACCAATTTATGTTTTTACTCTATTATTTGTACTAATTTTTTTTTTTCCACCTCCACCAAAGCCATAAAAAGGAAAAGTGATGGAAATGGTGAGTGACTTACTAGAGAGTGAAGGGAAATCCTTGGAGCGTAGCTGAGAAAGCAAGAGTTTGATCGGCATGCGTTTGTTGGGTTTAGAATCTTTCTTCCAAAAACTTCAAAACAAAAAGCTCATACTTCAGACAAGCAATCAAACAATAGATCCGGCCTTCACAGATTATAATATCATAGACTCTCAACCTCTCAATTATTAGACTCCACAATTTTTTAATCTTTTCACAATCATCATGAATTTTGTTCCTTCTCTCAAGAGTACTCTGATAAATTGAGGGCGAACTCAAATTACTAGAACGAGAGACTCTTATTTTATAGTAAACTTTGTTAAGTTTATCCTGTTTTGGCTCTGTTTTCTGCTCAGTGCTCACCATCTGTTCGATGGAAAACCACAGTGAGTATAGTTCGTTCCTGAAGAAGCCCCAGAGCGAAATGGAATTCTGGGTTGCTTTCATTTTACATGATGATCAGTTTGAGATGTTAAACTTGTTTGGTACTTGGTACTTTATCTTTCATTTGATTATTTTCTTCCATTTGTATGTTTTGGTTGAATTTTTCAGTGGATGCACCAGAGGTTGGAAATGAAAGTGATGTGAAAGTTCACGTCTTCTCCTCATCATCCGAGGTGATATTTTTAAGCTGCGCTTTTGGTATTAATTTGAATGCCTTAAGTAATTATGATATGAAGTTCTTCATACTGTATGGGCATGTAGCATATGTCTATATGCGTAGTGCATTTTGTTTATGCCATATTCTGCCATTATATGTTTTAATGTAATTTTCATAATGACCTAATTGACAACAGAGGTGGTAATTCTAGGTTCAGAAAACTCCCAACTACAACTTTTTATTCAAAAAAATTACTGTATGTTATTGGAGACTTATGTATGTTATGCTGCAAGATACCTGCTAGGAAAATAAACAAAAGTTGGGTCATACTCTTAAGCTTTTGCATAGTCATTCATTCACCTCTGCAATTTTGGTGATGTTGCATTGTTCAGCTGCTTGAAAAGCTTCATGAAAGGTGGAATCTTGTGGAAAAACAACCATACCCCGCTATGTATTCCAGTATATATGGAGGAATCATACTTGATCCTGCAATGATGGTAATTCCCATTGATGATCACATGGTTCATCGTGGGCATGGTGTATTTGACACAGCTATTATTTTAAATGGGTAAGCTAATACATTTTTATATATTATATATTACCAGGACTATTTCCTTAAGCTAGCTAGCATGTTGATAACAAAGCTTTGATATTTCCTGATTGCACTTGGTGTTTATCACCTCTAGGTACCTCTATGAGTTGGATGTTCACATTGATCGCTTCCTCAGGTCAGCCTCAAAGGCAAAGATATCGTCTCCCTTCTCTCGGTCAGCTCTTCGAAGCATTCTCATACAACTAACAGCTGTGTCAAAGTGCAAGAAAGGAACCTTGAGATACTGGCTTACTGCTGGTCCCGGGGATTTCTTGTTGTCACCTGCAGGATGTCCAACTTCAGCATTCTATGCAGTAGTCATTGATGAGGACTTTTCCCAGTGCAAAGATGGAGTTAAAGTGATTACATCCAATACACCCATGAAGCCACCTCAATTTGCAACAATGAAGAATGTGAATTATCTTCCAAATGTCTTTGCAAAACTTGAAGCTGAAGAGAAAGGAGCATTTGCTTCCATATGGGTTGATGAGGCAGGGTATATTGCTGAAGGTCCAAATGTGAATGTTGCTTTTATCACTAAAGAAAAGGAACTTGTGATGCCTCTGTTTGATAATATCCTACATGGCTGCACTGCAAAAAGACTTCTTGAACTTGCACCAAAGTTGGTAGATCAAGGGCTTCTAAAAGCTGTAATGACCAAAAATATAACTCTGGAGGAAGCTAAGGCTGCTGCTGAAATGATGTATGTAGGAAGCACTCTTCCTCTATTGCCTATCATTACATGGGATGATCAACCCGTTGGAGATGGTAAGTTGGTTATTACGGTGCTTTTTCTGATGGAAATTGCTTTAAGTAAAAAGCCTTTGATTTTCGGGTGCTCTCTTCTCATAACTGATGAACCTGATATTTTTTTCAGTAAATATATAATTTGATCCCCAAAAATTACACAAGTTGGCAACTTAATCTCTGAAAATCTAATTTACACACTTTAGTCTTTGAAAGTTGTGGAGACTATACCAGTTAAGGACTAATTTCTAAGGACTTAAATATATTGGTTTCATGACCTTCACGAAAAGAAGAGTGTAAACTGAAATTTTAAGAATTGAGTTGTTGACTCATGTATCTTTCCAAGACTACTTTATTATGTTTACTCATTTTCTTTCCATGATATTATACTAAATATTTAAAATGATACATAAAATGTTTTTTCAAAATGAAAATAGAGGTGATTTATAAATTCCATGTCTTTTGGTAGAATTTCAAGACCTTTAAAGAAGTGTAAACATATAAAATTGGCCTATACTAGTTTACAACTCAAGCCCTGAAAGTTGAGATTACACTTTTTAACTCCCGTAAGTAGTGAAACCAATACATTTAATTCGTTTTTTCCTTGCAAATTTATTCCTAAAAATGGGCTTAACGGACGGACTACTAAGCTGTATTGTCTTCACAACTTTCAAAGACTAAAGTGTATAAATTAGAGTTTCAAGAATTGAGTTATCAGCTCGTGTATCTATCACTCGTGTATCTATCAGAGCCCAAATTATATGTTTACTTTAATGCAAATAAGGTATGAAGCAATTTCAGTACCTTCAAAAATTGCATTGCTCCTTTTAATTACCTCATCTAAACACAAGCCATATACTTTTGACAGGAAGGGTTGGAGAATTAACAATGCTCCTTTCGGATTTGGTATGGGATGACATGGTAGCCGGTCCTCAAACTCAGAGATTACCAGTTCCTTATGTTTAATGCATCGCAAAGTCATCAATTTAAAGGCTTGGAACTACTTTGGTCCTTATTTTTATCTATCTTGTTTCCCATTGTTCTTCTTGCTGCATCTATAAAACTTATGGTTTCTCTGTCTTTTGTTTCAAATGTGAACTATTCTTGTACTGAAGCTGCATTACTTTGCTCTTGATTTGAAAATTCATTGCCATTATTTAAATACATTATATTCTTACCATGTCTCAGTGGTATGCATATATTATGCCTCTAGATTAGTCATCTATCTGCTAATTTGCTTATAGGTATGAATCCAATGTAAAAAAATTGTGAAAGGAAGCAATTGAAATTTTGTAAAACACAAGATAGTGGGTATAATATCTTTTAAGAAATGATAAAAAAAAAATATATACAGTATACAAATGAAGAAACATGACCTCATTTAAATAAATGATAGACTATCTAGTCATAATCTATCAAAATTAAAACTCCAATATATATATATATATATAAACACAATTCCCAAATCGAAAACTTAGTCTAACCCTTTCATTTTTCAAAGACGAAGCAACAACATTTTAATCTTTATCTTCAACATGGAGTGCTATGATTCCCTCCTTGCTAATCTCTGTAGAGGATAAGAAATTGATGTGATTGTGTCAGTGTTCACGATGTAAGAAAAGCCATCCCCATTGAAACAAATTAATAAAACGTTTTGAAAGAAGTGAAAACCAGAGCGTTCTCATTGGGTTTTGAGTATGCTCTGATGAATCTAATGAAAACTATTACACACTGAACAAGTAAGAATAATAGCAGCAAATGCAAAGATTAACTTTTCTATCACAACAAAATTATAGGATAGAGGTACTTCTGTCACATATTGATCAGGGATTCCACCATATTAAAGTTTTCTATTATCACTTAGTTGCTAACGAACTCTATAAATAACAGCATAATAATAGTAATATTTCTTTAGAAAATTTCTCAGTGGCTTCTGCTAGAAAAATTTGTGAGAATATTGTGGAACTTGTCACTTGCATGTGGAAGTGTTAGATGAGAAATTCTCTCAGGCTATTAAACTTTTACAAGAGTTAGCTAATGAATAACAATTATGTATACTTTTAAATTATAACTTGCTGAAAATTCTCTTAATTACCACAGATTACTGACAGAACAGAACTTTCGTGAAGCACTAGGGAATTTATGTGTTCTTTTACAGGCAGTAAGTGATTTTAGCTGACAAAACTAGTGGCTACTCTGTGATGATCTCAAGTCTTAACGTGCTTTTTACAACTACGAGGCAAATTGCTTGGAAATGTAAAAAAAAGAAGAAGAAGAAGCTGTTTCAACTTTCAATAGTTTAATCACAAAAGAGTATTCTAATTAAGTACACTATGAATGACATTTTTTTTTGGCCCAAAGAATCATTTTATTAACAAAAGAACCATATTACAGCCACCAATGCAAACCAAAAAAAGAACCTAACCAATACCAGTATCAACAAGACCAGCCTCAAGAAAGAATGCTAATTAAGTACACTATGAATGACATCAAAAGACTTAAAACAATATATTTTTTTGAATTGTCTCAGAGATTCTCAACTTATTTTGTAAATCATCTGCTATCTTCAAGAAACTTTAATTTGGTTTTTTGATCTGAGTCCATCATGATGTAACTTGTAAGCTTTTCTCTTAACCCCTTCTCTGAGACATAAAGGCAAGCCTTTTAACAATATAAATGATATTAGTAAGAAAGAGGAGGAATATTTTCTTCTTTAGGATCCCCATTGTCAAATAATAAGAATGAATACAAATATCATGTGTCTTAAGAAAATCACATTTGCCAAAGTTTGTTAGAAATAAACTTGATTTTAGCCCAAATACTTAGTTTAGATTTGGGCCCAATAGATTCATGTTTTAAACCCACTTGTACTTAGTTCACATATTGGAGTCACCAAAATCAATTTTCAAGGACATGTTAGAAATAGATTTGATTTTGGACCAAATACTTTGTTAGAAATAATCAATTTTTAAAAACTGAAACTTCAGCCAATAATGCAAGAAGCTAACTGCTCAAATGAAATCAGAAAGAACTAGGGTAGGTGGAAATTTTTACTTTATTAATTATTATTGCGTTGTCGAACAAGGACATGCATATATTCTACATGCATAAATTTAATTTTATAATTTTGACATAATTTCTATATATTCTAAATATTTCAATACTATAGGTGTAATAGAAAAGAAGCTAGATTGTGTTGTTGCAGAACAACTCCCAGCTCTCCTCAGCATCTTCAAGTACAGAGATCAAGTTTCCCAAAGCCATCCATTCTGAAAGCTGAAATCTTTACAGCTCCCCATTTGCCTCATCGATCATCACCAGTTTCTTCTCTTTCCTTGTCTTCCTATGAATGATGCTGAAGAAACATATATATAAACACATAAGATGAACAAAAGGAAGCTTCCCCTGTAGCTTCAGCTTCACTTGTTTAATTTTCTGATCAGAGAAAGCAAAATCGACCATACAAATTAAAGGAGATCAGATATGAAGATTAATTCTATGGTTATACCAAAGAGGACTGTGTCTGTGTGTGTGATTTGAAAACGCCAATTGCTTCAAAATTTAAAGTTTTAACTTTTCTATATAGTATCCATTATCCAAGAAAGAATCTGATTCATGTTCATTTTATCTTTGTTGGATGTTTCTGGTTAATTTTTTTTAATCACATTTAGACGGCATCTGAATATGTGAACTTGTGAAATGTCGTTTTGTGGAGGATAGGATAGCACGTGACGTGACCGTAAATATAACCTTGTTTTGCCAACCATTTCTGGTGTGACTTCCCAACCAAAGATTTATCTGTGAGTGCTTTGTGGAGCCCTTGATTATTGGGGTTTTCTTTACAAAATCACATTTTTTAAATATTTATATTGTTATGGCTATATAGCTTATTGAATTTTAACTTGTGTAATAAAATTCATCAAATAATGAAAAATAGTGAGGGATATCTTATTTTCTTGTGTGTTTTATAAATTATTGTCCTTTTCGTTAATTTCATTAAAAAATGGTCTTACAAATTTTTTCAAACTTTTACTCTTTGATTCGAATGATTAAATGTTGTCATATATTTCTCGTTTCATATTCAGATACAACGAGTTCAAAGTTTTACATGTTACTTTTGGTGAGTCTTTTATTTGTTCAATTGAAACGGCTAGTAAATAATGTCAAATTGGACTTCAGAAATTAGCAACTTCTTTTAAGGCCAAATGAGTGAAGTTGATCATATTTCTTTCATTTTAAATTTAATTATGACGAATTTAAAACTACAAGTTATATTTGGCACATCATTTTTCTGTTATGTTACGATGGGATCGGTTGATAAAAGATCAAAACGAATTTGAAAGTATATATAAGATTTTAAGCTTGATTTTAACTATGATCATTAATATATACCAGTATACCTTATTTTCATTATGACCTGTTTTGAAGAAAAAACAAAGGATTTGAGATTTTTATAGATCGAAGAAGGCTTCATAGATTCATTGTTTCAGAACTAAAAACTTTTTCTCTTTGACTTATTGATAGCTGAAAAAAAATTAGGATTATTGTATAACTTATCTAACTAGCTAGTACTATAATATAGATCAAGGAAGAAATTTTTTTATTATTATTTAATGGGTGCATGCATGACCCAACCATTAATCTATCTAATATAGTAAAAAATCAGTCCTAATAAATGATTCATTGAGTCCTAGATTATCCCAACCCAAACCATGATCAATTTGGCACCCTTAGCTGCTACTATAACTACCCCAAAAGTAAAACAACGAAACATAAATTTCCCAGAACCTAGCTTATTTAAATCAAACCTAGCTAGCTATGCATATATAAAGCAATGGATGAGTAATTAAACTAAATATTTCCCAAGATTGAATGAACAATTTCTGAGGTTTGTCTGGAAGCCACACAACCAGCTAATACCATTGGAGGAACAGGAATATCAGGGCCTTCTTCAAAGGCATCATAGCATTCAGCCTCAGCAGCAACAACTTGTCCCCAAATAATATCCCTAGCACTCCCATATTCACCTTTTTCAACCTTCCCTCTCGCCTCTCTAAATGCTTTTAGTGCATCTCCTGTTGGTCCAACACACTCCCCTAGTATTAACTTCAGCGTCCCTGTTGCAGTCTTATCCGCGTCCACCGCCGCGTTGTGGAGTTGTTTTAGGTCCAGCTCCGCGCAATCTATACTTATCAGTGCTAACCCTAATAACAAACGTACAATTTCATCTTACTTTATAGTAAAAATATAAGAAACTTTACTTAAGTTTTTTTTTTTCATTCTAAAGTAAAAGAATTTGTGTTTGTAACAAAATATAATAAATTATCAACTTAGTCCTTAAAAGGTCATCGAGTTAATAATTTAATTTCTGAAAGATTGAAATACACAGTTTAGTCTTTAAAAGAACCAAAAAATATACTCAATAGTCTTAGAAAGAATAAAATGGTATAGTTAGTCATTTTCCAGTTATTTCAGTGACTAAACTGTGTATTTTAATCTTTCAGAGATCAAGTTGTTAATTCGATAATATTTCAAACAAAGTTGTTAGTTTACACCAAAAAATAATTGAAGTATGTATATATATATATACCTCTGCCATTAGCTGAAGCGCTTTTGGAATCTGAGTGAAGGCAATCTTTGCAGATCGATGGCTCTTTAGTTTTGGAGCACAAATTGTTGATCAAATTTTCGTCTGATTGCACCAAACAAAAGAAGGAGAAGAAGAAGAAAGCACTTATGAGAAGGAGAAAGTTATGATTGAAATAAACCATAATGGCTAGTGGGTAGCTAGCTAAGTGCAACACAAACACAATACTCTAGCTTGTGTATAAGAATAGTGAATCTGATTGTATAAGGAATTTTCAGGTTATAGAAATTGTGCGTATGAACTAGTGTGTATACATGCATGTATATATATATGCAAATTAAACCATTCACATGCATCAATTAATGTGTATATGCAGAATTATTTGCCTCTTATTTCTGCTTGACTGCTTGAGTGTAACTGCCTCGTGGACGAATAAACAAAAATTCCAGCGTAAATGAATCAATATTCGATCTGGTCAAGATCTGTATGTTAGTTAAATGGTTATTAACAATTTTTGGACATTTCGATCATGTTTTTAGCGTGTCTTTAAAAATATTTTCAGGAAGTAATTTTTGATAAAAAATATTATCAAACGTACGTAACACATTTCTAATCTTATTTTCAGAAAAAAAAAAACTGAAAAACAGGAAATGGTGGAGCCAAAATTATTTCAATATTATTTTTAAAAAATAATTTTCTTAATATCGAATGCTTTTAAGTAGGATAAGTTACCAGAAAATTTGAGTAACATCCTACAATTTTTATTTTTTATTTTAAAAATAATAAAAATGAACTAATCATATTTTTTCGATAATATTTTATACCTTTTATAATTTTAACATATAGGCACGCTAGCTAGTGCCTTGCTGAGTTGCTGTGCACTAACTATACCTTTGGGGTTTGGTTTGGACATGCTATATTTGCTAATTATTCTCATAGATTAATGTTGTTTCTCATTTTTGTGTCATTATTGAATACGTAATCTATGTTTATTACTCCACGTGTTTTTAAATGTTGATTTCCACTTATATGATAGTTTTTAAGTAAATCTGGTGATATTGCAAAATAAATGTTGTTTCTATATATATTTATTATCAAGTGCTATCACTTTAATTTATATAAATACATGTATATATATTGGCTCAATAAGTAGGTTAGATACTTAGATTATATATATATACAAAGCGAAATTAATTTGAGAAATAATGCCAATTTATTCTGTATCCATAGTTAGTTTTATGGTGTGTACCATCACTCTGTCCTCAGTTGTAAGAAATAAATTTAAATTATACTCTGCCCAAAAACAGCAACACATCGTATCCTTAAATTTAGGGGTATTCGTTGGGCGATTTGGGCAGTTTTGAACAAAATTTTTAACCGACTCGCTCACATCAGTTTGAAGTAATTCTTAACCAAGTGGTTAAAAATAATTTGTTTAACCAAACCAAACAAATAAATAGGTGGTTTGGGCAGTTAATTTGAGCGGTTAACAAGCTTATTAATTGTTTTTATTAATTAATTATAAAATTCGAGAGAAAAAATTAGTGTTTTGGAGTAACAAGTCTAATATATAGGATAAATGAAAAAAAGACAAATGAGATTAGAGATTTGAGAGGATAAAATTGTATGACGAAGAATAGTAGTTAATTGTTGTCTAAGATAAAACAAATTTTATGATTCAATAAGATAACAAACCGCTCAATTGATTGGTTTAGTTCGGTTTTACTTTGGTTCGGTTTGGTTTGGTTTGATCAAATCGGTTTGGTTCGATTTTAAACACTCCTACTCAATTTTCTCTAACAGTTAACTCCCCACTTTCCCTTAGAAAAAACTTCCTATTAATTTAGTCCTTCAATTTATACAAATTAAAGATTTTTTTATTAATTAAAATACACAATTTAGTCACTAAAAATATGCCAGTTGTTACTGATTATTTAGTTCTTAAATTTGAATACATACTTTTCTATCTTTGAATTTGTTTTTAACATAAATTTGTTCAGATACTAAATTATTGATAATTATGATATTTCAAGATTTGAAGAGTTTATTTTAATTATTTAAAAACTAACTCGATATATAGGGATCAAGTAGTAGGTTATCTTTTTTTTTTTTTTTTTTTACAAGGCATCTATCCCACAATATCGTAAACCTTATTAATTCAATCAAACATATACGAATGATGCATACTTATAAAGCCATATGTAAGTCTAAATATTTGCCAAGATTGAAGCAGCAATCTTGGAGGTCTGATTGGAAGCCAAAGAACCAGCCAAAACTACTTGAGGCACAGGCAAATCAGGGACTCGATCAAAGGATTGCAAGCATGAAGTCAAAAAAGGAACAATGATTCCCAAAATAACGTCTCTGGCACTCTTATAGTCACCTTGTTCAACATATCCTTTGACTGCTGCAAATTCTCTTTGTGCTATGGATGTGGTTGTAGCACAGTCATCCATGATTTCCTTTAGCCTCCCCGTCGTGTTTTGCACTAGCTCGAATGTCCCGTTGCAGAATTGGGTTGTGTCCAACTCCGCGCAACCTAGAGCGATTTGTGCTAGCCCTATCACAACAAAATGATTTCGTATATTTCGATTATTTAGAAACTGATTCATTATTGATTTAATATAAATTCAGAGATTAACTGTTAGCGACAAACAGTTAAAGCCCTCCCAACAATATCGGCTCCAGAGCTCGAATCTAGATCGACCTTCAATCTGAAGTGCAACTCATTTACTATTGTATCAAACATTTGTTGGTCTCTTTTGTAAGTATTAATCATAGTTTATCATATACTCAAAAGGTTATTGTTCAAAATTTAAGAGTCAAATAGATTTGTTACGTTGAACAAGAATAAACATATAAGTGGAAGAAAGAGAAAGTGTATGTTTTTATAATTTTTTATATAACTGAAAATTTTAAATCTGGATATCCTAAAAAAATAAGACACGATCGACATATATATAAATTAATCTCAGGATAATTGAAATAAACAAATTCATTTTTTGATAGGGCTAGCTCAAACGTCTCGTTGCAGAATAGGGTTGTGTCTAACTCCGTGCAACCTAGAGTACTTATCATCAGTGCTAGCCCTATCACAAAATGAATTTGTTTATTTCAATTATCTTGAGACTAATTTATTTTCTCAAAATAAATTCAGGGAATAAATAGTGAGTTTTCTCTTTCGTAATATAATTAAAAACACTTAATCAACTTATTTAATACTCTTTTGTAAGTATTTTTTGGTATAAACATGAATTTTCTCCATTTATCCGTATAACGATTTAGGTGAATGCTAATCTCATACGAACTGAGAGTGAACAGTTAAAGTCCTTTTAACAATGTCGATTCTAAGACTTGAATCTAAGCCCCTCAACCAAAGATACAACTTGTTTACCATGTACTAGACACTCGTTGGTCTCTTTCATAAGTATTAATCATAGTTTATCGTATACTCAAAATGTTATTTTTATGGTCAAATGGATCTGTTAGGTTGAACAAGATTACAAGAATAAACATATGAGTGGAAAAAAGAGAAAGTGTTTTTATAATTTTATATAATCGAAAATTTTAAATCTGGATATCCTAAAAAATTAATACATGATCGACACATATATATTAATATATATAAACACGCGTTGAAAAACTTATTTGAAATTTGGTACACCAGTTAATACAAAACAAAGTTTATGTATAGTGTATCTACGTACATTTAAAATTTGCCATTCATGTGGTATACTTATAGATATATATTTGTTATAAGAGAAACAAAATAAATAATTAAAGTATATATACCTTTGGCATCAGCTGAAGTGCTTTTGGGATCTGAGTGAAGACAATCTTTGCAGATCACTGGCTCTTCAGTTTTGGAGCATAAATTGTTGATCAAATTCTCGTTCGATCTCGCCAAACAAAAGAAGAAGAAAACACTCAGAAGTAGAAGAAGAAAGTTATTATTGAAACAAACCATTCTGGCTAATGGCTAGCTAGCTAGCTGCAGCACAAAACACAGTACACTTGTGAATCTGAGTTTATGAGGAATAAGTAGCTTCGAGTTTGAAGGTTATACAAATTCTATACGTATACATTATATATATACATATATTTTATATGTGAACCATCAATATGCATTAATATATGTGTAGTAGAGATTTTTTGCCTCTTATTTTTGCTTGGTTTCATATATTTCCTTTTAATCAAGGAAAAATTAATTATTTGGTCCCTATATAATTTATTCAAGTTTTTAATTAGTCCTTGCAGTTTTATTTTTTAAAAAAAAAAATTGTCCCTATATTTGGTAAACCTTTAAACTTTAATCCTTACTACATGTAATATTATCATTTTGTTCAAAACTCTTGTAAGAAAATAAATACAATATTAATTCATTATATACTAATAAGTCTAATAACAATGCTAACAAGATCAATATTGAACTTTTAAAGATTCAATACCAGACTTTTATATCATTATTGATTATCTTAATTAGTTTTTTTTAACCAGATTATCTTAATTAGTTCTGAATAGTAAATACACATTGAAATGATAAATTAAATTTAAGTAGTAAGGACAAAAAATTAAATATTTATAAAATATAAAGACTTAATAAAATAAAACTATCTATATGGACTAAATAAAAAAATTTGTAAAGTATAGGGATCAAATGATGAATTTCCCATTAATTAATTAGTTAATGTCGCGCCAGCAAAAACAGAGTCTGAACATAAATATTGAAGATTGATACAAGGATCGTCAACAAGAGTCTGAAAAGAAAAACAACAATTTGATAACAATCCCATATATTGTACTAGTGGCTTTTCAATTTTCATGATGCATTGAAAGGTATATATGCATGCAAGTATTTCTTAACTTTAAATTATAAAATAAAGGTTTGATTAATACGTGCTTATAAGTTATAATTTACATTATTTTTAATTAAGTTCTTGTAATTTTAATTTTTATAATTGAACTCCTATACTTTCATTTTTTTGTAATCAAATTAAAAGTTAAAACCTTATGGTTAAATCACAATAAAATTATGTTTCATAAAAATTAATGCAAAAAAAAAATTGATGATCATTGACTAAACAAACTATTTCTAGTGGTTTTACATGCTTTGAATGACATATGTAAATATTATTTTAAATTTTGAAATTATTAAAAAATTATTACAATTGACTAATTATACAAATATATTTTTTATTTTTGTTATATTTTTTAAAAAATATTATATTATAGGTTTTCAAGTTTTTTTTTATGCTTTTCATAATTTTTCATTTTTATTTTACTTTAATATAATATAAACAGAAGTTGTGAAATTAATATGATGTCGAAACTTATTTAATATATAATTTAAGAAACGGACAACCAAAAGATTTTAAAGGCATATATAATAATCATATGGCTGTAATTTTTTGGTCAAAAAAAATATGGCTGTAATTTCCAAAATAGCCATTGAGAATGTTTGGGAAAATTGGATAATTAATTTGAGAACCAAGAGATTGTGTAATGTTGATATGTTCTGACGTGTTAATGACTAATGTTCATTGATATGGGGAAAAAATGTTGTTATAATTATAATTAGGTTTAATTATATCTTACGCAATTAATTCTTATACTTCAGAAACATTTCATTATTAGTATACCCATTGAATCTACATAAACATCGTCCTCTCTTGGCGCATATGGCTGATTGTTTAATTTTTGGTTGATTGTGGAATAGTGACTACTCTTGGTACGTAAAATATAGTCAAGAAGCTAGAATTAGGCTAATAAATATGATTATATATAAGCATCATATAAATTATAGGGTAAATTACACAAAAAGGACCATTTGGTTTGGTCCATTTTTAATAGGGTCTCTGTGGTTTGCTTCATTAACAAAAAGGGTCATGAGGTATATTATCGTCTAAAATTTGACAAAAATTTTGGCTAAAATACTATTTTAAGACCCTAATTATTAATTTTTATGCGTTTGACTCACTATTTGTATGTGAGAATGACTTTGACACAAAAAAAAAAAAAAGAAAAGTTTCATAGTAATAGTTAGGATCTTAAAATAGCATTTTAGCTAAGATTTTCGTCAAATTTCATACAAATAGGGAGTCAGACGCATAAAAATTAATAGCTAAAACTTAAAATAGTATATTAGCTAAGATTTTCGTCAAATTTTGGACGAAAATATACATCGGGACCCTTTTTGTTAACGGAGTAAACCACAGGGACCCTATTTGACACTTTTTAAACCACATGGACCCTATCTGAAAATGGATCAAACCACAGGGCCCTTTTGTGTAATTTACCCTAAATTATAATTAATAAGGCTAATTTATGAACTTTCCATTTAATCAATGGCACCAGGTGGAAAATATTTGTGTCTCTCTTAATTTCTATGGCTAATTTATGGAATTCATTGAGCTTTTTATTTTATTTTTTTAAAAAATAGCATTCTTAATTATAACATTGGATAAAGTATATTAAAATTACGAAAAAACAGTAAAAATAATAACAAAATTGTTGTTAATATATATAATAAAAAATGACAAATTTTATTAGTTTCTTACATTTCTTTTTAATTCCTAATTTACATTAACCAATATTCTTGTTCTGGTTGGAAAAAATCATCAATTAATTATAATACTAAAACTGGGAAATTTAGATACTACGGCTACGTATAAAACAGAGAAACTACTTCTATAGTTAACAATACGGTTTCATTATATGTGTGTGTGTAATACACGCAAAAATCATCAAACTGAAGTTACAGAATTTTTCTCCTTCCTCAAGTTGGCATACATTTGGTTTTGGCTCACCTTGATTTGTCAATTTACATATATTGACGAAGAGAGCCAAAACCACAGTAGGGATATACATGAATTGGGATAGGTTAAAATCAAATCTAATTTTTATAATTTGTTTTTTATATTTTCAATTTAGAAATTTTATTTAATATATTTTTTTTAACTTATGTGTATTAATAAAAATTAATTATAAATGAATTTAATGGTATTCATATGATAAAATTTTAATTAAATTTATTTATTAAAATTATTAATTTAATTAGAATTGAATTTTTTATTTTATGAATATTTTATATGTAATTGATAAAAATAATTATATATACGTATTTTATATAATAAAAATAGTCTTTACTAAAAAATATAAATACATATATAAAAATAAGTATACGGTATACTGATCAATACCAACAAATGTTTGGTGTAGCGGCTAGGCGAGCTACATCCTAGGAAGAGGATCCAAGTTCGATCCCTAGAGTCAACATTGTTGGGAGAGCTTTGGTCATTTCGTCTCTGAGGCCCGAATGGGATTAGTATTCACTTAGACCGTTACACGAATAGGCGGGGAATACCTATAACTTAACCGAAAAATAAGTATACCCAAAGTTAGGACGTATTTTAAAAAAGCTCTTGAATTTAAGAACCGACCCAATCCGAACTAAAAATCCCACCAGGTGGGATTGGGTTGGCTCGGACACTGGCCCTGGCCCAGTGTACAACCCTATAATATATTTTTTTTTTTGGTAAAGAAAAATTGTGGAGGGGGAACTTCACAGTCCCGGCACTGGGAACAACTAGGGTATGGTGCCTTCCCAGGGGATGTTCTCCGCAAGGATTCGAGCCCGAGACTTATGGTCCTTTTTGGCACCTCGAGAGCCTTAACGATCCTAGCATGCTTCCACTAGGCCAAACCCACTTGGATTACAACCCTATAATATATTATACAGTCATATAACTTAAACCTTGGAAATCTTTGATTAACTTGGATGTTTTCAAATATCACGGCATCTTCATTTTCGGCATTAATATTGTAATTAAAAGGTCCATACTAGGTTTACAAACTACAAATTAAATATCAATTATCAACACATTCTCAATTTCATATTTAGGACATGTGCTTGTGGTGGTGGTTTGAAGTGGTGGTGGTTTGAAGCCCTACATGTGGGATGTGAATGTGTGTGTTTAACTAAGTTTTGTGAGAATAAGGACTAGCACTGAAAATTAAATGTTTTGTCCATATATTTTCGTTTCTTAAGAAAAAAATGTTCAAAATTAAATCAAATTGATTTGGTCAAAACAAAAAATTAACTAATATAATTAAACTAAATAATAAGTAATTTAATTTAGTTAAAAATACAACGTTTAGTTTGATTAAGATTTGAACATATAATTACTTGAATCGAACTGTTAATATTTTATATATGATATATGTTACTTTTATTTATTATAATAACTACTTTTGATACAAAAATTATCATTTTTTTTAAATATTATGCAATTGAACATATCTTTTATTATCTTACAAAAATATCCCATTTTAGTTACCAACTAATAACTACCATTCTTATTCTCTAGAATCATCTCCCCTCAAATTTCTATTTTTAATTGTTATTTTTCCCTTTAATTTTTAATTTTGATTTACTAGTCACTACTCACTAGCTACCACTAAATATTCTTTTTTTTCTTTTTAATTATATCATTAATTAAAAAATAAAAATAAAAAAACTGCTCAAAGCGATAATTTTCTGATTTTATTTGGTTTGGTTAAATAGAATAGTAAGAATTGCTTCAAAATAATATGAGTGATTCAAATGAAAATTTTATTCAAAACTGTTAAACCGTCCAACAAACACTCCTAGTATCTCACAACCTTTAACCTTTAATATTGCATGGAAGATGATGAGTCTAAATATTAGCCAAGATAGAAGCAGCAATGTTGGAGGTTTGATTGGCAGCGACAGTGCCAGCCAAAATGACATCAGGCACAGGCAAAGAAGTAGGATAGAGTCTCAAGCAAGAAGTGACAAAAGGAACAATCTCAGTCAAAAGGGTGCGTGAAGCAGTATCATAGTCACCTCCTTCAACGTTGTCTTTCACTTGCGAAAACTCTTGTTGTGCTGTGTTTAACAGTCCTCCACAATCATCCAATGCTTTCTTCACCTCTCCCGTTGCACTCTTCGCAATATCAGACGCCCCATTTTGTAGTTTCGTTGCGTCTGCCTCCGCGCAATCTAGACCTATCAGTGCTAGCCCTATATATAATTTCCCTCATTACTATCTCATCTCAATAATACTATATATATAGATACATTATTATATTATGTAGGTCAAAAATTTATTTTGGTCCCTAATGTTTATTCCAAGTTTCATTATTGGTCCCTCACTATTAAATATAATCACATCTCTCTCATTTCGAACTCAGATGCAATTAAATTAGCGTTACGAGTTAAATTTGACGACTTTTTCTTGACTTTGCCCAGTTAGAGTCATCGGCAAATTAAACGAGGTCAAATCGAACATGAAATTGGACCGGAAAATGGGCCGCTTGTTTCATGAATTTAGTCATATCTCTCGCGTTTCAACTCCAAATGCATGCAATGGAATAGGAGCTACAAATTACTCTTGACAAGTTTTTTCTTTGTCTAGTTAAGACCGTTGACAAACGAGGTCAAATACAAAATATTGATGTTTTGACCAAACTCGAACCTTATTTGCCAATGATCCCAACTTGATTGAGAAAGAATTCGTCAAGAGTAATTTGTAATTTGATTTTGTTGCATTTGAACTTGAAAGAAGTGAGATATGACCAAATTCATGAAACAAGCGGCTCATTTTTTAGCTCGTTTATTAATGACTCCAACTGAGCAAAGAAAGAATCGTCAAATTTAACATGTAAAATGAAAGATATATGATGACTATATTCAGTAGTTAGAGACTAATAATGAAACGTTTAGGAAATATTAAGAACCAAAACGGAACAAAAGAAATATTAGAGATCAAAACAGAACTTAGAGTAAACATTAGGGACCAAAATAGGTTTTTGACCATATTGTATAGCTTTGAGGTGTTCTGAACTACAGGATAAAATAAATATTGACATTAAACGTTAAATTTATATATATATATATATATGAAAAAAAGTAGTAGGAGGTGGTTAAATAAATAACTCCTCATCACTTTTTATGCTAAAAAAAATTCATTTTTCTAATTATAATATATTAATATAAAAACACAATAAATTATAAAGAGCTGAATGATTTATTATATTATAAAACATAATATAATTTTTCTAAAATAACAAACTTAATCAATAAAGAATTCGTGCATATATTATAGCTAGGTTGAGGTACAAACTTATTTTAAACAAGAAAGTAGTAGAGATTAATCAATATGTCAACTTAACTCGTTTAATTATAAAATAAGAATTATTTATGGAATTTTGTTTAATTTTATTTGTTAACAATTCAAACAAAATAAAAAAAAAATTGTAAAAAATAATGAAATTGAATCCTTTATTTAGCTTCTTTAGAATTGTCTGAATTTAGACAACTTTTAACCGTCCAATTTTATGTTTGCCATTAAATCTTATTTTATGAAACACACCATCATTTCATTGAAATGGTGTTTTTTGGTGTGTGTTAGTGAGATATGTCAATTGATTCTAGAGGACTCTTGAATGGAGAAGATCTGGGTCCAAAAATAATCGAAACTTGTATACTTAACTACATTTAATAATTTGGAATAAAAAATAAAATGAAATGGAACTCTCAAAACTACTGCCTCTTCGTAGCACAAAACTACATTTACTGTGTACTTATTATATAGATTATATATGCATGGATATTTATGTATGTATATAATATATATATATATATGTCAGGAATAAGAGAGGCAGAAAGTATATATATATATTTACCTTTGCCGTCAACATAAGGGCCTTTGGGAACAGAATGAAGGCAATCACTGCATATCACTGGCTCTACAGTTTTGGAGCACAAAGTGCTGATCAAATTTTCGTCTGATTTCGCCAAACATAACAAGAAGAAGAGGAAGAAAGCACTGAAGACACAGTTATTATTGAAACAAATCATTCTGGGCTAGCTAGCTATAGTTGCAACACAAACACACACCTGTGTTGTGTATATATATATAAGTATAAGAATAGTGAATCTGAGAGTATAAAGAAGTTTAATAACTACTCCTATTAACTAGTATATATATACATATATGAATAGTAGTATATCATTATATTGATATGCATTAATGTGTAGATGCAGATGTGTCTCCTATTATTTATGCTTGATTTCATTTATTTCTTTTTTAAATATTTTAATTATGACACCCCCAGCAAAATGCAAATTATAGCGGAGGTTCTGATCATAAATGTTGAAGATTGATAAAATTTTGTACAATCTCATATATAAATGCTTCGATAATTATATTTATTCCTACCAAACAAGACAGTTATACTTATGTTTATTTTTTTCCTCTCCTTGATTATATCCCCTTTATTATTATCATTTTCTAATTTATAGGCATCTTTTTTGCTATTTTACAAGTTATTAGTCAACACCCTAGCTACATACATACATGAATCAATCTGTACGTTGAAGATTTTATTTATCAAACGTGGTAATTATCCAAAAAAAACGTGCTAATTATTGCTTTTGAATAATTTGAAACAAAAAATAACGTCCAACAGGAAAATCATAAATTCTATTTTTTTTTGCCCAAAATAAATTATTGTTGAGGAAACCTACTATTTGGTCCCTCCTTTTTTACTGGGTCAACAATTTGGTCCCTCATTTATTGAAATAGATTACTCTGTCCTGCATTTATCATAATGGTCAACTATTTAATCCCTCAATTAAAATCTGTTAAATTACTTGATGACATGGACGTTAAATACTTACATGACACCGTTAAATATCACTTTGACATTCTAGTCACCTAAACTAACCGAACCGGACTAACAAACACAATTAAACTGGCCTAAAATTGAGTTAGATCCAAATATTTGTATTACACATGAAGCTTCTATGAGGCATAAATTATTGAAGCATTCCTAAATCTTAAATCCTATGTGGTCCCAAATAATTAAATATGTGGCATTTAACGTGTTATATGTGCACTTAACACTCAAGTCATCAATGTTAGTATCGAATATAGGCTACGAGGACTAACAAGTTAACATTTATAATTTTTGAGGGACCAAATAGTCTATTTCTAAAACACAGGGACAAAATAGTTGAAACTGTGAAAAAAGAGTGACCAAATAATAAGTTTCCTCATTATTGTTTGGTTGATTAGAGTCAAAGTGGCGAGAATCCTTTGTCCTTTCATTGAAACATGAAAGTGGGGGAGAGTTCATTGAATTTTTCCAAGACACGGCGAAGAGAAACTTCGAGACCAAGTCCACACTCATTTACCTACTTGGTCAAATTCAACTCACACCCAAAGTCCATTCTTTCTTTCTTCCCTTCTTGCCACGTCACCACCGTCCTCTTTCCTTCCTTCCTTCCAGAAATTTCATCCTCCTTCCTTCTTCCTTCTTCACTTCTTTCCTCCCTTTAAATACCATCCTCCTCTCTTCCTTTTCTCTCACACCTACCAATTCTAACTCACAATCTCCTTAATTATCCTATTTTCTACAACAAGCCTCGATTCCCAAATTCATAAAAATCTTTCAATACTCTGTTTTTCCGATACACCGCGAAGAAATCTCCGTGAATAGCAACGATAATGATGTCAATCTTCAGTTCCTTCGACGCTCTCTGCGCTGAATTCTCCTACGGTCACAGATCCAGCTTATCCATTCATGGTGAATCTCCCAAACCTAATTCCGATCATGCGTCTTCTTCCTCTGTTCAATCTACCGAAAAGAGAACGCAGAAATCATCTGATTCATCGCCGCCGCCCACGGCTCCTGCCGGTCGACCCAAACAGAACCGCCGCCGGTTAACGCCGAGATTTGCGCCGGAGTTGGATGGTCTTCACTGCTTCGAGTCTATTATACCTTGATGATGAATTTTGAATTTCCATGTGGAAATTTTTTTTTAATATGTTATGAGTTTTCTCGATTTTGTTTTACCGTTTATAGAGACAAAACGGTAGTGTCATCCCAAGTCCCAACAATTAATGATATTTATACGCAGATTTAAGTTACACGAATACGATGTAATAAGATTCGATTTATTTTGTGTATAGTTGATACATGAATGATTGATAAATGAATACATATTGTTTTTTTACTTGTTATGGATTGAAATTCTGCCTTCTCTAATCTCTCGTGCTTGAAGCTTCAGTTCTTTCCAAGTTCAGAATAATATCACAAAAAATAAATCTGGGAAAAATTATAACGGAGAAAATTCAGAATAACAGTTATCACTGAATTACTACTTTAGCTAGCCCCAAACGATGGTAGTTTTCCTTGCCCCAAACGACAATTTTGAGTACATTGGATTCATCCTTTAATAGGTCTATTAAATACAAGCTGATTAATTATAATTTTTAATATTTTTATACAACAAATAACATTTATATTCTTTTATAAGAAGTGCTAATTTTATTCTCAAATTTTATAAGAATTGTCAATGTTGTCTTTATTTTTTTTTCTGTTGATTTTTTTTTAATATTTTATATTTTAATCAATTTTATTTTTTGATTAATTTATTTTAATAAATTAACGATAACATACCTCTTAGAATATGAGTTTCTTCTTTTTAGTAATTTTATATTATATATCATAAATCACATAGATTCTATTAATAAAATAATAAAATTAACTAAAATGTAAAATATTGAAAATGAAATTGATAACAAAAAGTTAGGGACAAAATTGAAAGTTCGTGTAAAATTTGGTGACAAAATTAGTATTTTTGTCTTTTTTATATGTATATTTTTAGACTCCACTAACGCGTAACACGGCAACCTTAACCTTAAGCGCTGACCTGATCTCATTTGGAAGGTAGATGGATAACGCAGGATTTATTTCACTGTTTGGATTTATCCACTAACTAATAAGGCATCATGTAATTAAGTTCAACCTGTACTATATGACCCAAAAATAAAAATTAGATATTCGATTTTATCGCATCTCGTGTTACATGGGCGCATTATTTATTATTAGCATTAAATCATTACTCCAAAAATATATTGGAAGATGGACTGCAGTAGGTCGGTTGGATAACTACGTTACGTCATCTTCATTTCCTCATATAAGCAATTATCACATTTAACATGCTATAGTATATATATATATATATGTAAAATCATTTTAGATCTAAACAAATGTAAGAAAAAACGGGATATTAATTCTTAATATCTAGGAAGCATGGACACTGACACGGACACGGGACACGACACGGACACGGACACAGCGACACGCTAAACTCTCAAAATTACGCGACACGACACGCCATATATTTATATATATAAATAATTAAATATTCATAATTTTTAATGAAAAATTTAAAAATTACAAGTTTTATTCATAATATATGTCATATGTATTATTATTTTCTCTTATATGTCATGTTAAAGTCACAAAAAATTGATTTATATTTTAAAATTTATGAATATGTGTCGTGTCGGTGTCGTACGGGTGTCGGACACTGACACGTGTCCGACACGGCGACACGCCCTCAAAATGAAGTGTCCATGCTTCTTAGCTTAATATATATATATATAATTGAATTAAATTTAATCATTGAATTTTGTTTTACTTTTTTTTATTTCATTAATTAACATCATGTTATTTATTAGTGTTTATTGTGGTCAGATATGATCATTTAGATGGATATTTAAAATATTCATCGTAATCCACTTGTAAAAAGTGAAAAAAAAAAAAACTAAATGACCTCAAATAAGACCATTTACGACAAATTCCTGGTTGAACTACCCCTTACAATTACTAATATTGAAAACCTTGATTTTTTTTAATAATATGCCAAGCCTTATTTTTCATTTCCATCTGGCATTTGTCGATTAGGTAATTAGGCCACCGGTTTTGGTTAAACTTCACTGTTATCAGATACAATGGCGTAGGGGAAGCCACGTTAGCATCATGGTCTAGCCACATATTTTACATTATTGGATGATACGTCTTGGAAAGTAATAGTGTTTATTTCTTTCAAAACTTTTTTAAAAAGTTAACATCTATAAATATAGCTAAATTTAAATACAGTATAGAACAAAAAAGCGTAACATTAGAAAAAAAAAAAAGATAAAAAAAAATGTTGTATTTAGCGGCGCTTTTCGGATCACCGTTATATTCGCTGATATAAGTATGCCTCTCCCAACAATAGCGGCAATTGAAAATCGCTGCAATTCACTAAAATTTATATTATTCTGGCAGTCAAAAGCCGCTGCTATATGCAAGGAATATTGATAGATTCTAACATAATTTAGTCATTAGCTTTTGCAGCGACAAAAAACCATTGTTGAATAATCGAAAAACTACCATCAATTATTTAACCACGATTATTTCAATAGTCAAAAAGAACTGTCACAAAATGCTATATATATATATATATATATTGTAATGACTAGTTTATCCCACTACCACCAATCTTCCTCTTCCGTCTAATCTAGGCAAATTAGTTAAATTCCTCCAACCATCAACAAACATTTTCACAAGAAAATAAAAAAGAAGGCCTAAAAACAAAAACGCCAAAGAAAATGTACCTGCCATTAGCGCATTATGTTAAAAGAAATACTGAAAAACCAAATCTATACTTGCATGTGACAAGTAAACCTAAATTTTTAATTGACATTCTTCCAACCAAATATTGAAATTCTAGTCTACATCTTCTACTGATCCATTTTATCATTATTACTTGCGTCATTTTTGTTTATTTCCTTTGTGCACAATATAATTTAATGAATTTGGAGTATTATTAATTAATTTGGCGTCAAATTCATCTAAAATCATACATTGATTTTGATAATAAGATGATTATAAGTGAGAAGAATATAAGACTAGTCATCATTAAATTATTGAATCTGCATAAAAAGTGAGATAGCTTGAATAATGAAGATTGCGTAAGAATGAAAGATGAAAACCAATTTATATATATATATATATATATGCATATACACATACATATATACAAACTCAAATGCAAAAACATTAATCTTTACATTTTTCCATTAGAATTTTTTCAACAAAATAAACAAAAGAATACCAATGAAAAGCTACAGAATATCACATTAATATAATACCCCTTTTACTTTCTCATCACTTGGCAATTAGGTCTTGAAGATTCCTTATAAAACCATCCACATAATCATCCATGAAGCCATTCCTTGCTAACACTCCTCTCCACTTGTCATGATTCTTCTTGACCAAACTCCTCACTTCACTTTCTTCATCCATCACAACCCTCACTGCCTCACACAACCTCTCTTTTGAAACCCATCCATTCTCCTCCTTCTTCACTTCCACCCCAACTTCCAATTCCTCCACTAGTAACTTTGTATTAAGAATTTGGTCCCCAAGATGAGGTACTAACACTATCTGTTTATCACTTAAAAGTGACTCCCACATTGACCCAAACCCACAATGATTCACAAAACACCCCACAGCTGGATGATCCAAGATCAATGTTTGTTGCACCCACCCTCTACACACCATGCCTCTCCCTTTGTTTCGCTCCTCGAATCCTTCCGGTATGGCCTCGTCCACCGATTCGCAACCCATCGGGGGTTTTAAGGACACTAAAAAGGGGAGGCCGGTGAGCTCGAGGCCATGAAGAATTTCTTGGAACTGAAGCTTTTCGAGGTTGAGTTGGGACCCGAAGGCACAAAAGACTACAGAGGCCGAGTCGAATTTTTCGAGCCAGCCGGCGATGGAAGGATCGAGGTTGTGAGATTGGGGTTCTTTAGGTAAGACAGGACCAGTGGTGAAGACATGTTTTTGGTATTGTTGGGAGATATAGTCACAGAAGCTGCCTTCAAGCTCTGTGCATGTTCGGATGGCTATGGCGTCGCTTTCTCCTAAGGCCATAGTGATGCGATCGTAGAATGTTATGTTGTCTCCAAATGGGAAAGAGATGAATAGCAATGATTGAGTTTCATGGCCGCGAAGAACTACCTTTGATGATGGATAACCTGCGACTCCAACAATGACTAATCAATCACTTTGATAAACATATTAATTGTGATGAAAAAATAATTATTTGTAACACAAATATCATAAAAGATAGTTTTCCTTCATGTTGAAACATAAACACCAAAATACCAATCATATTTGACTACCAACCAAAATGATTGTAGTAACTAAATTTTGTAATACTATTTTTTCAAGGACTACAAAATATTAATTTATACAAAGTACTATATAGTAAGTTTGATCATCATATTTAAATTTTAAAACATAAAATAATAATAATACAAAGAAAAATTAGAATACATGTCAAAGTTATAATCAACCATACTACCTGAATATATATATATCTCTACCATGCACATAGAATTAGTCAATTAGTTAACAAAACTCCACACACATGTTTTGAGAAATTCTAGCTATATATATATATATATATAAACAAGGAGGCTATATTATGTTAGTTAATTATATACCTTCTGGTGGGTGGCTGAGATCCTCTACAGTTAAAGCCCTATCCTTAGGAATCTTCCTTGCAGGCACGGTGGCTATGGCCAAGGAAGCCGCACAAACGACGTTGTAGCACACCGATTTGATCCCAAGTTCCCTTGTAAGTTGAGGGATCCAAAACGCATTGTCGTACAAGACAAAGTCAGGTTTGATTTGAGACAATATAGAGAGAAGTTGATCTTGCATGAGATCGGTGGCAGCGCAAAGAAGGTGGTTCATGGAGAGGGATATCTCGGAGGCGGTCTCGGTGCCCTCGGGGAGGCCGGGGAATGGCGGCACGGTGACCATGTGGAAGCCGATGAGGTCCGGGTGGCGGTTGAGGTGGCGGAGCTGAATATGGGCCTTGTTAGGGAGCAAGTAGGTGACTTTATGGCCTCTTTTGGCCAACTCGTTGGCTAGGTGAAGGTATGGAGTCATGTGGCCTGCAGCAAACCATGGGAACATTGCAATGTGGAACTTTGAACAATATTCATCAGCCATATTCATAGAAAGATAGAGAGAGAATGAGAGAGAGAATTTGGTAATGGGTTTTAGGCTTTTATATATATATATTGTTTTGATGCTTTGAAAGGGGGTTAGTTAATTTGATTTGTGTTAAGAGGGTGTATACAGGTAAATAGGGTTAATTGGATTGATGATGAATTGGAGATGTGATTGATTATTTGATCAACAGCTAGCTAGCAATTAGCAAATAGAAAAACGGTTGGTGAAAAGGTTAAATTTGGGAAAGACTAGAAGATGTAATTTGCTTGAAATTCAATGAAATATTTGACTCCAGCTTAAGACCATGATGTGACTTCACCAACCGTTCATATATTAACGAGAATTGGTAGATGACTAGATATTTATTATTTTAGCATCTTCTACCCTTCCTCTTGCTAGCTCTTCCAATTGAATGAATGGAGAATTGAACAACTTTTTTAAGAAGAAAAATTTTAGGCAAAACTACTAATTTTGTCCCCAAACTTTATATCAACTGTCAATTTCGTTCTCAGTCTTTTTCTTCTATCAATTTCGTCACCAATATTTCACATTTTCGTTAATTTTATCCTTTGATTAACTTCTTTTAATAAATTAATGATAGACTGCGTTCTGTTTTTCAATCTGAGTTAGGATTTGAGTTTCTTTTTCTATCAATTCTACATTATATATCGTTAGTCGCATAGATTTTGTCGTTAATATTTGGCTAAAATAAGAATAAAGGATAAAATTGACCAAAATGTGAAAGATTGGGGACGAAATTGACAGAAAAAAAGATCGGGGACGAAATTGACAACATGCATAAGTTTGGGGACAAAATTAGTACTTTGCCAAAATTTTAAAATATTCTTAATTATTTAACTAGAACTCACTTGCATAAGCTTTGATTTAAACTATATTTTGGTACACATATTGAGAATTTATTGTTTTAATTATATTTTTAGGAAAAATTATAAATTCATAAAATACAAATCTGGTGGAATCAACAAATGAAAAAATAAAAATATATAACATAATAGGCTAAATGTCAAAATTTCATTTTAGTCCTTCAATTGTGGGGTGAATTTTGTTTTGATCTATAAATTTTTGTACTTGCTTCATCGTTAGTCCAAAATATAATTCTGTCTTATTTTTGTAATTTTCTCTAATATGAACACCTGATTTGACAATTTCTCATTTTTACATTTTCTAATAAGTGAGTTTGCAAAAAAAAAAAAATATGCATTCTTAAAAATAAAAATCAAGTACAAATACTTTTTCTATTTGTAACTAAAAACAGATTTTTTTTTTTTTTTGGTTTCCTAAGGTATTTCTAGCCCGACAAGCTAAGGACTAATCCTCCACGGATTGGTGCTCAATTTAAAGGTCTACCACTGGCCAATTGGTTGCTGCATACATAAGAAAACTTATTCTATAAATAAGGACCAAAATGAAATTTTCACCAATTGCCAAAGATAACAAAAAGATATAAGATATTTAAGCAAACCACTAACGGGAATTTGGCATTTCCCCCCAAAATTCATAGCCACAGAAAGATATTTTTCTTGAAATCTTGCAGTTCCATGGAGCCGAAGAAGAAGAAGCACACACATATAATTGATTTTTTTGTTTTCTTAACGATTGATCACTGAAAGTGTCACCACCATTACTGCAATCGTCGTTCTTCATCACTAATTATACCATTTCTCTCAAATGTTGCATTCTCACTTTCTCTTCCCTAATCTCCCTGCCCCTTCGTCTCTCACACATAATAATCCCTCTCTCTCGCTTCATTTTCTCCCAAAACCCCCAATTCTTCACTCTGTTTCAGCGATTCCTCCACCCAATTCGCCATGGCTAACCAATCTCGCCGTCGCCGCCATAGACGACGGTCCCATCGAGCTTCCACTCTCTGCGCCTTCGATTCTCGCCGCCACAGACGATCCTTCCCCAATCCAAGTCGCTGCCGGCGTCCTCCTCACCGGAGCCATCACTGTCTTACTTTTCCGGTCGATCCGCCGCCGGGTAAAGCGCGCCAAAGAACTGGTAATAATATCTGCATTTCTTCGTCAAAGGGAGGTTCAATTTTAGGGGAAATTACAATTTACTATGCTAAACTATTCACCTGTTGTCCCACTTTACCCTCCAAAGTTAGCCTTGAAACTGTTTACTCCCCACTTGTTAAAACCTAACGGAAAAATTTAGGCAAGAGTACTAATTTTGTTCTCAAATTTTATACTAACTGTCAATTTCGTCCCCCGTGTTTCATATTTTGGTCAATTTTTTCCTTTGCTCTTGCCTTTGCTAAATATTATTGACAGAATCTACGTGACAAATTAGTAGAATAAATTTGAATCATACATTATCTGATTACCCCCTGCTTTCAAGACTGCATTTTCATTTGGTAGTTTTAAAGTCATGTGAACATGTGACATGTGTCCTTTTTCACTGTATCCCCCATTTTTGACAATAGTATGTCCAACAGTCCCTTCTTTTACTTTAATATATTGGCCTAAATATGCTGCCAAAGCAAATACGCAAAAGAATGAACACGAATTTGCCTTCATGATATTTTATTTCACCCTTCAAGACTTCATTATTCTGTCTGATCTGGAATTCCCAATATTAAATTTTCAACTGGGGATAAATATAACCCGGTAAAGATAATATGTCACCAAGAAAGTAGGGCCTAATAAGTAAGAAACATCAAGCATTTGAAGCATAACTATTTGTTACAGATAGTTCTGGTGAAGAAGCAAAGATCATATGGCAACTTAAGTTCGTGTATCACTTATGGAGACAAAGTACTAAAGTAACTAATACGGAGATGGTGAGAGAGGTCACAGCTTTGCGAGTAGAGAACTCCTGAAATAGTATTGAAACGAAAATTGTGGACATAGGGAAAGAGAGCACATGTTCTGTTTTTTTTTTTTTTTTTCTTTTTTTGGCCTACAGAGAGCACATGTTCATTTTGTCGTAAAACTGTCAAATGAAATTGTGGAAAGCAGGAGATATTGCCATGGCTGAACTTCAATGAGATATTAGGCACAATGATTTTTCTGTTATCTTTTAAAGAGAGAAGAGGGAAGGGGGGCAAAGTATTTAAAGGTAAACTTTAGGGGCTAAAGTGTGATAGGTCATAGGTGTATAGTTTATTAGGGTAAAATGCAGTTTTTCCAAAATGTTAATTTAGACATTTTCTTGGTTTTAGATTTAAACCTAACATTTCATGCTTCAGAATGTGTTTGAGTCGGGAGAACAGAATAGAAGAGAAGGGAAATATATATGAAGGACTTAAGGTTAATTAACTATGTCCTTGTACCACTATATTGGTTTAATTTGCAGTTGGGTTTGGAAATCAGTTGCCTTAGGTTATGGACATTGTTAAGGCATAACTATTCTTTCTTCATTCATTTACGGTGTCCAATAAGACTAAAAGATTAATTTGTGGCTTAAAGAATTGATTGAATCCTTCAAATTTTGATTTAATGGGTTTCAAGAATATGGGTTCTGTTTGCTAAGCAGTTTCCACCCTATTTTATGAACTGATATATATCATGTCCTATTATGGCTCAGTAGTATATTTTGGTGGGTTTATAGAAATTTAGGTCTTCTGGAGCGAAGAAGTCACTGAAGGAAGAAGCAATGGATAACTTGAAAGCTATGGGGTCAACCAAAATTAAAGCTAAGGGTCCACCGTCTCCTGTTCAGGCATTGCTGGGTGGAATAACAGCTGGTGTTATTGCCCTCATCCTTTATCAATTCACCACTACCATTGAAGCAGCTCTGAATCGCCAAACGATTTCTGATAACTTTTCGGTCTGTCTCAGTCTCCTCTCTGTCTTAATTTAGTACTTTCTATTCTTCTGGTGATTACTTGTTCTTCCTGTTGGTACCATTTTGAATTGCACGACACTCATTGCCCAAAAAAATAAAGGAAAATAAAGTATATGTTGCAACTTGCTAGCAAAGAAACAAAATCAGTAGCTTCTTCATGAAATGTTATATATTTCTTAGTAGTGGAACAGTTTTAACTTTGTTTCCTTCAAGTCTTCAACGTGCCTTTTCAATTTAGATTCGTATCAGTTTGGATTGTCTGGCATCCTTAATGAGTCTATTGAACACTTAAATGTAATAATCAGAATTTTGTGTTATGAAATCATTCTGAATTTTTTTTTTTTCTAAAATAGAAAAAGGCTATATTGACGTTCAAATATTGGCATCCATTACCCATTTACCCTGAGCCTTCACTGGGACACACTAAATAAAAGTTAAACTGATGGAGCTTAGGCAATAACCCTTTCACAGCTTGGAGCTAGAAATTCTGCTAACCCTAAGGAAATCTATTTAGTCTAAGGTATCATCAAATTTATGTTTGGAGAAAAGCTTCATAACGGAATCATTAATTTCAATGTAGACATTCTACTTTTGCTGCAAAATTTTCCAGTTGAGTGAAGCAGTGGTGAATCTATCATATACACCCTGTTTGATGTTCCAATGCACACACATCTATATAGGACCTACATATTTTACCTATGTTATTCATTGGAAAAATTTTGTTGGTCTACCATATATAATTTATAAGGATTACACCGTACTTAATTCATAATGATAGAATTACTATATTATTGTTTTACTAATTTAACAGATGACTAACGAAAAACACAACAGATTAGCTCTTCGTCTTCTTGTTGCATCAAACTCTATGATCATTAAGTTTCCTTGCTAGAGTTAGTCTAACAGTAAATGTTATGCTTTTCAGGTTCGCCAGATAACAGTCACCATAAGGTAGCTTTAATCTCTTATCTTTGAGTGGACATACTGGTATTATCTTTTAAGCATCTAAGAATTACCTTACTTGGTTTCACAGGACAATAATAAATGGCTTGTGCTACCTTGCTACATTTGTTTATGGCATCAATGGTATTGGTCTATTACTTTATTCTGGCCAGCTTGCCATCAACTCTTTCATGGAAGATTCAGCACCAACCAAAACTGAAAGCAAAAGCAACAATCAGTCAAGCTTATCTGATTCATCTGTTGAAAGCCCCACAAATAACACTCAATCGAGCAGCACAAGGAAAGATCAAAGCTCAAATGGTGATCAATGATGAAGGTTTAGCGAAGTTAAAGTGGAGGAACTGGCCAGATTCTCTTACCCACTTGAAAAAGTGAGATTTTCTATGTCTTTCACTTATGTAAGTATAATAGGTAGCAAGTGATCTATAATGCATAACGCAGTTATTGTAAAAAGTTACAAGGTATATATGCAAGTCACTTTTTTTGTTTTTATTCTCAAGTTCTTCCGAATGTTAAAATTATGTTAGTTTTAATGATAAGAACAAGTTGTTTTAACCTCCTCCCCCAAATGTCCCATTGAGAATGGTTACATCGATTCCTATGGCTGCATCAAGAATTTGTGAACGATACTGCTGATTCAAAAGACAAGTAGAAAAAGCCGAGCAAAATTGATCTTTTAACTTTGTGGTTTGTTCCTTGCCGTTTTCTGGTAATTATCTAGACTCCGTGCTTTTCTTTTGTTAAGTGTTAAATTCAATTTGAACAGGAGGCATTCTTGGGTAAGTGGTATTTTACAAGTCATTTATGAACATCACTCACAAACAAATTTACTATGAGAGATTCCGAGGACTTAATCATATTGAGAAGTATTTTACCATGGTTTCTATGTATTTGAGTAAGGTTTACTTGATAGATACTATCAATTTAAGACTAAACATATAAATTAGTCTCGAGTTAACAATTTAATTTCTGAAAGTCTAATTTATACTTTTTCAATCACTAAAAGTTATGAAATCAATACATTTAAATCATTTTGTCCTTACAAATTAGTCCCTAAAAATGGATTTAAGAGATCAAGTTGTATTTTTTTTTACAACTTTTAAAGACTGAAGTGTGTAAACTTGATTTTCAGTTATTAGGTTATCAACTTGTATATTTTTTAAGAATCAAATTGTATGTTTACTCAATAATGAAACTTGCTTAAATTGTTACTTCCCCTTCCCAACAGTGCCATGTGGTAGGGCAAATGACTCAACCAAGAAGTTCATGTACTAGGAGGGTTTGAAGGAGATATTATTTTTTAGGAAAAGAAAAAAAGAGAAGTGGGAAGAAAATTAGATTAATACATGAATCCATCCACAAAGAATAGATCAGTTTGTAGGATTTGGAGTCCAACTATATGCACAAATTACAAATAGTGCCAGAATAAAGGGGTTAGAACAATGCACGGTTAGAAAATAGTGTCTTTTTTTAACGTTTTCGTTGGGACAACTGAAAACTATTATTATTATTAGCCAATTTAGAAGGCTCAGGTTCCAAAAAATTGGGTCTTTGGGGACGATTTAACAAAATTATCAAGCTTTTTGAATCTTGAGTAGCAGGGCTGAATTGGGTAAAGAATGTTATGACTTTGGATGTGTTCTAATATAAGAAGCATACTTGGAATTTTAAGTCCAGTAATACTTAGATTATTTTGAATAAGAGTTTTTACTTTATTTACTTTTTTAATTTTTTTTTATTTAAAAGTTGAAACCAGCATTTCTGGAACCTAATGTTCTGACTGACAAAACAAGTCCTCGTCCTATTACATGGGCATGTGGCATGTGCATATGTCTACAAAGAAAAACAGTAAGTGCCCCTTGTCTTAAAAAATAAAATAGCAAAAATGTTAAATGTTAAATATAAATATAAACTTCCCCAATGAAAACCACAATTCAAATTGTGGCTCATTTCTGAAACCAGATTTTATCACTCTTGATTAACAGACAAAAATCTAGCTAATTAGCATATATGTCTTGCTCCCTTTCTTCTGATCGATACTAGTAATGATTGTATTATTAATTTATTATAAGTATCGTTTTTCATTATTCATCTCAGTCTATCTGTAGTTTGGGTTTATTTAATAGTTTAGAACATGGGATATATATTTGAAAATATATATATCATGATCTGATAAAACTTTATGTGTTGAAGTAGTTTAGAGACAGTTGTTTGAATGATCAGTGAATTTTCAGCATATATTAAAAGAATAAAAATAACTTGTATCAAGTTTGAAATTATAAGTAATTAATATAATCATCAGTAAATATAAAACTTAAACTATAATGAAAAAAAATGGATCAAGCTAATCCAAAATACAAATTTTATTTACTTTTTAGCTATTGAATTTAGATTTCTTTTATTATTAAGTTAACAAAATACATTTTGATAATACTCTTTCAATTAATAGAGAGCTTTATGTTTTTTTTTTCATAGGCACAACTTTAACAGCTCACAAGTGACACTGATCTTAACTCTTGGTACTAACTTTTGGTAATATACTAATATGCCACCATGACAGTGGGGATATAACAGAAAATAATGCTCATTGAGCAAAGACAAAGCAATTTTTCAAAGCATTTTCTTTATGTGAAAATTCAGGGTAAATTATCATAAGTGACATGCAGAAATTAAAATCGTAAATAAATAAAAGACTCGATCATATAGAAACATTAAGAAATATATCTCATTTTATTTTCTTATAAAATACATTATAATAGAAAAGGCCAACACCTCAAATTGGTTCCTTATGTATGGGGGTAGATTTTAAACTGGTTTCTTATGTTTTATTTGTTTCAAATTGGTCTTGCATGTTTTCATAATTTTTTAAATTGGTTCTAAACTTACTTTTGAAACGCAATTGGACCTCATTTAATTTGCTAATGATCCCAATTAGATAGAAAAAGAAATATGATCAACTTTGCTTGTTTGACCGTGAAACGAGTTACTTATTTTCGAGATTCAATTTGACCTCGTTTGTAGACATCCCCAAAGTATTCGTCAAAAGAAACTCGTAATTTTGGAACTGTTGCATTTGAACTAGTAATAATAGAGATATAACCACATTCAGTATTTTTAGGACTAATTTGAGAAATTATAAAATCATGTAGGATCAATCTAAAACAAATGATAAGGGACCAATTTGAAATCTACCCCATATATAAATGACCATTTTGAAGTTTTGGCCTAATAGAAAGCTACAAAACTGAAAAAAAAAAAATAGTGTTCCAATTCTGTCCTTTATTTAATTATTTATTCATTCTCAAAACCATTTGGATACAAACCAAATATGAAGAAGGTGGGAGCAAAAGTTGAGGTTGACTTGATTGGCTTATTATGTGGCCTCTCTTTATTATTGATTCAGCAATCCATGTGCCTCCTCTATCAATTCCTTTGTGGGTGCCAGAATGTCTTTCACTATTAATTTCCATTTCCATATAATTCAAACTGTTCCTAAAGTTTATAGCAATCACACTTTTGTTTATAGAAGCAGTTTCCATTGTGTTTTTCTCTGTTTGGCTTTTTAAGTTAGATTCCAATCAATCTGGGCAGCCTTTACTCATTATTTTTTTTTTCCTTTTGAAAAAGCAGAGTGTGGTTATGAAGAAGAAGAAGCTGCTTAAGCATGAAGCATCTCTTCTCTCTCTTCATCTTGTACAAGACATACCCTAGTTAGCATTTCAATTTTACATCACATCTATATATTAATATCACAATCACAATCCTACTACAAAAGAAGCTTTTTTGTGTAGTTTTTCGAATATTGTTGATTTATTAACTGATTATTGGATTTAAATCAATGTTGTGGATATTATGTACATGACAGATATTCAGAAATAGTTTTATATTGACAGATATTCACATATTTTGTTTCTAAATGTACAATATACTCTCAGTTTCTCTTTTATTTAGGTTAAAAAAAATCAACAAATGCTTTTAATTTGAAGAATAAAAATTTATGAAAATGAGAAGAAAATAATATTGTTAAGGATTGCATGGTGGAGAATCTTCCAAAGGTCTCAACTTAAACAGTTGGTTTCAAACTTGAAAGCTTATACAAGAAAAGCCAAGTAGAAGGTGGCCAAAAGGGCATGAATGAATAAGCTAAGCCTCTCATTTGTCACCTTCTCTGTTTTTCATTATTGTCTTTGCCTCACACAACGAACGAGAAATTAAAAACTATGGGGGAGATTTTTGTGCATAGAATGTGTTTATTTAAGTAGGGCCGCTAAATATATGAAACTAGTTGTTTGCATGCCCTAACGGGCACGCAAATATGTATGTAAAATAAATAAGGGACTAAATTGTTAACTTAATAAAGAAAGAGAGACCAAATAGTAAATTTTCTCTTATTTTTAATTTCATAGACTATAGTTTTAAACATGGACGACCAGAAAGAGGTGGAGCCATATAATATACTAGAGGCTTTGCGTGTCCTAACGGGCACGCAAATATATATGTAAAATAAATGAGAGATTAAATCGTTAACTCAGTAAAAAAGAAGGGATCAAATAATAATTTTCCTCTTATTATTACTTTTGTACTATAGTTTCAAAATGTGGACCACCAGAAAGGGGTGGCGTCATATAATATAAGATATATATATATATATTCATGTTATATGTGACAGTAGTGTTTAACAAAAATTTTGGCCCCCCCTTAGCAAAATTCCTGGCTCCGTCCCTGGGAATTCTAATGATCCAAATGAGGAAACCTGCATAAGAGGCCTGATGAGACCGATCTCTATCAGTCACTCTAATGCTAAGTTAGTAAAGGGCCTGTTTGGGAGAAAAATTCCAACCCAATCTCAATCTCAATCTCAACTTATGAGNTTAATTTTGAATGTAATAAGTCTAAAGTAAGTATTATTTTTTATAAGTCTTTTTTAATTTCACAAAAAAAAAGTTATTAATTCATAGTTTTTGTTCAAACAATCTACCCAAGATACATAAAAGTACACAAAAAAATATCTAACATGAATCAGATGATCTTCTTTGATAATTGCAGAAGAGAAAAGGGTCGGTCGATACCTTAGAACTTGGTGCCTCGATTGGGAATGTGAATATGTGATTATTTGAGTCTATTTTATCACAACAGAGGAAACAAGTGATTTGAAACAATGCAAAGTATGTAAGGAGATTAAAATGTAGGTTAAATTAATTTATTAGTTTCTATAGTTTATATCTTAATTAAATATTTANGCTCTTGGAAAGCGTGATTTCTCAATCCTATAGGATGATGGATTTTGGTCCATCCTATTGGATGAGATTATGGGGCAAAATGAAAATAACATTAAAATTCTTTTGAGAATGCAATTTGGTCCATAAATTTGTATCCGGCCAATTAATCAATCCCTATCATGTGTGAGTGATAATTCAAAGCTCGTAGAGAATCTCAGCCATGAATAATGGGGCACATTTATGAATTTGAATATAAAGAAAATAATAAGTAATATTTTGGGGACTAGAATGCAAATAACATGAAAAGTATTGTAAACATAAAATTTAGTCCATAACATTGTATCTGTTCAAAGAATTGGTCCCTAATATTTGTACTCAGGGCTCGAACAAAGCTTGTACCGTCAAAATGAAAATAACATTAAAATTCTTTTTATATTGCAATTTGGTCCATCAATTTATAGCAGGCCTATGGATCAATTCCTAACATGTGTAAATGATAACTCAAGGCTCGTAGAAAATCCCAGCCATGAATAATAGGGCCTATTTATGAAATTTAACAAAAAAAAATAAACAAATAATATTTTGGGGACCAGAATGCAAATAACAGGAAAATTATTGTAAACGTACAATTTGGTCCATAACTTTGTATTGATCCAATGAATACAATTTGGTCTATAACTTGGGGACTAGAATGCAAGTAATATGAAAATTATTTTAAATATACAATTTGGTCCATAACTTTGTATTTTTCCAACAAATCAACATCGCGCAAATTAAATTATTTGTAAGATTAAATCATTGTGTTTTTTTTTATTAAAATTGGTTATAAAACATATATATTACTCACTCTTTCTACAATGAGTACAAATCTATTTTTGTTTTGAAGTTGTGGATTACTTACTTACGGTCCCAAATCCCAATCAATTATTTTCACCGAAATATAAGTATTATTATATATATTACTCACTCTCCTACATATAAGTATTATTTTCACCGAAATACACTCATATATATGTGATAAACAATATAATGTAACAATCACCTAACGTTGCAAGTTGCCTGTGTCCTTATATATATATATATATATGTATTTGTCCATAATCTCTTTCCCATGCACAGCCTCTTTTGACTTTTTGATTTTGTGACAGACAATGTATGCAGGTTTCACAACCAGCAGTTTGAATGTGACAGACAATGTGACAGACAATGTATGCCGTTTTTGCCCCCACCGTGTTCTGATTTTTTTAATATAATATAGGTAAATATAGGTATATAAATAGGGATAGATTAGTAAATGTATGATAAATGGGATGATGAGTTGGATGAGATGAGGATTAGGATGAGATTGAGATGAGATTATGTGCCACACAAACATCCAAACTGGACTGTTCATCTAATTTTAGGTTGAAATTAGGATTGAAATGGGATGAGTTTGGCATGTGTGGTTGCCAAACAGGCCCTAAGAGATATCCCATATCTTAGAGATATCCTGATTGGATTAGGATTCCCTAAAACTAGGAATGAGAACACTATAAATAGGGCCCCTNCCAAGTGAGAAACTATTAGATCACACTCATGTGATTAACTCATTTTTAGTTTTGAATCATATCATTATCGTTCTTGACTTTTGATATTGGATGCAATGTTGTTAGATTTGAATCGTTCAATTAACTGAAAAATATTTGATTCAAGCTTTGATTGATTTAATCGATTGAACTGATAATTGAATCAAATAATACAATAAATAATAATTATTAATTATTTTATATATAAATAATATATATAAATAATATAAACATTAAAATTATAATCATCATAATTAGTTATAAATTGATAATTTAACATAAATAATGAGTGTTACAAGACAATAATTCATATAGAGGAATTAAAATTGATAACAAATCAATTTGAGGGAATAAATTAGAAAAACATTAATATATGAGTGGTCAAAAATAATATTTAAATATTTTAATTGGACTAGACGATTTTTTAATGATTTATCAATCAAATTTTATCATGGCAGTTCGGTCTTATTATTTCCAATTCAATTGTTAAAACAATTTTTAGAGTTATTAAACTAACTCATTTTTCAATCTCATGAGTGGTTAAATTGGTAAAACCAGTTTAATTCTAACAATATTGATTGGATGAGGTATTGAGGTGTGAGTACAAAAGGAAGAGGCAGTTGAGTGATATATGAGTGGGGGCGTCTCTTCGTCTTCCTCGTATAAAAGCAGCTCTGACACGCTTACTTTTATTACTTGCCTGCTTCTCCATCCTTCTCAGAAAAGAAAAGGATGGTTAAAAAACACACTTGTCCTTGAGAGAAAAACCCAACAAATTAAAGGGCCGAAGGAGCAATTACACGTTTATATAATATAATGATGATTATATTATATTGTGGATCGATAGTATTAATAATTATTAAAGTTGGCACTTGCCACTTGGTTGAATTGAAGATGTGACATGCATATATATATATATTGAGAGAGATTTGTCGTTTTCAGCCCAATCCCATTGGCATTGTTTAATGGCTTTTGTGGCTTTACAAGTAACAAGAGTAACACGAGTGCCGGGATTTTTTTAAAGCTATACCTTCTTTACATTATATACTCATTCCTCTAATGGAAAAAAGAAGCAGAATTTGATATATTGCATACCACCAACAAATATTCAAACAAAAGTCTATTCCCAAACGTAAAAACATACAGAAACACCACAACCAACAAATTATTTTAAACCACTTTTACTTTGTTTTTTTAGCAATGTACATGCATGCAATGCAATTTAATTTGAGTTGACAATTCTTATTCTTTTCTTGTCATTTAATAACTCCTGACATTTGATTTGGCTAAGTTATTCTTTTTTTTTCGTCGAAAGATGGACTGGAATATCCCTTGAGTTAGAGAATGACTATAACATACGAATTAGTGCAGTTTTGAAAAGTTGAACATGCTCCAAGCTGTTGAAATATATTGTAAGTAGTAGGATACCTGATGTAAGGTAGGTTTGGAAAAGCTACTATATCCTCGTTGAAATTTTGGGCAGTAAGAGATAAACTCAATGATATTTTAGATGAATTAAAGACTACTAGGAGTATAATTAGCCTATTAGGTCGTCATGAATGTTGGAAATTTTCTAACTACCAACAATTAATCACCTTATCATAAACAATAGTGATTTAATTTAAGCATCATTTACAAAATTAAAGCACCGCGCTACTAGCTAGCTAATCTGTGCAACTTTTTTCAACTCGTGACTTGTGAGCATATATATGTTGGTCTCTAATATTAGAGACCAACATGATATATATATTAGTCAAAATATCATGTTGGTCTCTAATATTTATTTTAATTTTTGTTTTAGTCTTTGATACTTTTTTTATTAATTTTGTTTTGCTCTTTAATAATTTTAACAGTTCCATTTTGGTCCCTTATGTTTTATAATAGGTTCAACAATTGGTCCCTAGCTAGCTACTAAATATATATAACTACATTTCTCTTGTTTCGAAATCGAATGTGACGAAATTGAAACTATGAGTTATTTTTTATAAGTTCTTTCTCTATCTAGTTAGGGTCGACAACAAACGAAGTCAAATCGACCTGAAACTGAGCCCAAAAGTGAGCCTCTCATTTTATAAATTTGTCATATTTCTCTCATTTCAAGTCTGAATGTAACAAAATCGAAGCTATGGGTTACTCTTTATAATTTTTTTTCTCTGTTCAATTAGGGACATCGACAATCAAATAAAATAGTACTTTACAAGTGGGTTTGGTCAAAATATCAATACTAAATTTGATAGTACTATTTGACCTCATTCGCTGATGACCCCAATTGGACAGAAAAAGAACTCATCAAGAGTAACATATAACTCTGATTTTGTTGTATTCGGACTTAAAACAAGAGAGCCACGACTAATTTCATGACACGAGAAGTCCGATTTTAAACTCTTTTTTAACATCATTTGTTGATAATTTCAACTTAAAAAAGGAAGAACTCATCAAGAGTAACTCAGCTTCAATTTCATCGCATTCATAGTTGAAACAAGAGATATATGACCACATTTAGTCATTAAAGACTAAACGAAATTGTTGAGAAATATTAAGGACTAAAACAGAATAACAAAAACATTATGGACCAAAACAAAATTATTTGAGACAAATATTAGGGACCAAAATGAGATGTTGACGTATATATATATACTTGCACCTTGAATCATCTTGCCTGCTTCAAAGACATAATTAATTAATTAACTTACTCTATTGACTTTATCAACTTGTCTAACTAAATAAAATCATGATGAGATCGATTGATCGCAACCAATAAATAATTCATTCTATCAATTTTTGAATGTTAGAACTAAAATTATTATTGTATAAATAATCAGATATATATGTGTATATATATCCACTTAATTAATCCATCAACTTAAATGAATGTTGATGAATAAATATGTAAAAATAAAATAAAAATTCGAAGACAATTTATTGTGGGCTTGCTTAGTTGGCGATAGGAATTATATATATATATATATATATATATAAACTTTTAGACCTAAATGTTTTTACAATCTAACTTTTTATCTTTATATTTCTTCTTTTTATAAAATTAGTTTTACATGTTTTTTGATAATTTCACTTTCTAGTTCCAAACCAACTTATGAGACCAAAAGTGCAATTTAGTCTATATATTATTTAAACTATTAGCTAGGGCAATGTATTTTGAAAGATGAGAGTATATATAGGACACTTGATCAACGCTTAATGATGTGTAAACTCTTCTAGTTTGTTTGGATTGAGAATATTGAGGGAGAAGGGAGGGGGAGGGGAGAGATTGAGGACCTCTTCCCCTTGTTTGGAAACTTGGAGATTAGAGGGAAAGAGAATGAGGGATTAAAAGTTAATCTATTTTCTTCCTCCTTCGTTCACAAATTACAAATACCTTAAATTGAGGTATTTTGGAGGAAGAGCTACTCTTCCCCAAACAAAGAGGAGAGCTTCCCTCATCTCCCCCTCCAATTTCTTCCCTTCCCTCTCCCTCCTAGTATCCAAACAAACCTTTCATGTGCGAGTATATATAGATATAGATATAAGCAACGTGAATGTGGGACCTTAGACTAATCAAGAGGATGAGAAGCAAATGAATGAAAATGTGTCGTTCGAAGTTGAGATATATATAGGAATAATTGACAGGGTCAACATTGAGCATTAATCAATCAGAAATGGTAACAAACAAACGAGTTTCTCGTGTAAGGTCATATCATATATTGTGCTTGTCTACTTCAAGGGAAGCAATGCACTTGCATATCTCGTCTTCTCTTTAGTTCTGAAACCCTAGCTAGCTGTATATATATATGAGAGCCTTGGAGACATATATCTTTATAAACATAAGATGTACACTCAATTATGTAATATATATGTGTATGTTCACACTGAACCACCACCATGTAAATAATTTACGANTATATATATATATATATATATATAGGGTTCCATGGCTAGTCCCGGACGAATAGGCACTTTCTTAGCCTTTTGCTTTCGTGAATCATACCAAATAGTTGAAGACAAGGAAAAATATATAGAAGAGAGAAAACTAATAATGAATTTGGTGAAAGACTTGTTTTTCTCTTCCTTTCTTTCTTTCTTCTGATGGTGTCGGCTTATTTAATTTGTTGTGTAGTACGTAGAGTAGCTAGATATCTAGAATTGATATGAACAATATTAATTATATATACATATAAATCATATATATGTTGGTGCATGAACCTGTAAAGTCTATGAGTTATTATTGTTATTTAATTTATATATATGTCCCTATGGGAGCACGATTAACAAGTGGAAAATGCTATCAACTTTTGCTTTTCGATGAAAACAACTCAACCCCTCTCAATCTCCACGTTGCGTTGTTAAAATCTTTGCCCAGTTATATGTATCACATATTAAGAAAATATAAAAGCAGAGAAGAAAATCAGATTTGAGAGAAATGAAATGTGATTGAATTGATTATAACGAAATTACAGAGAAGTCTATTTATAGACTTGCTGTTACACGTGAAAGCTAGAAACGGAAAGCTAACAGAATGAAACTAAAATGCCAACTAAGCACAACTAATTCTGACAGCTAAGCAAACGAATTCTAAACTAAATTTCAGTATTAACAACTGTATACTCTTCATTATCCCCCCTTAAACTGAGGGTACTTATCACAAACCCTCAGTTTACCCTTGAGAACACTGAAACAATTATAAGCCAAAGGTTTGGTAAAAATGTCAGCTGTTTGGTCTAGAGATGGAATATGAACTACATCAAGAGCACCCTGAATGACTTTGTCTCGTACAAAAAAGATATCCAATTCCATATGCTTAGTCCTATTGTGAAGAATAGAATTTCTAGATAAGGCAACTGCACTAGAATTATCACAAAACACAAGGGCTTTAGATGCTTGTGGAAGACATAACTCTTGCAATAAAGATGATATCCATGTGATTTCTGTACCCAAAGAAGCAATGCCACGATATTCAGCTTCTGTACTTGATCTAGCAACTGTAGGTTGCTTTTTAGAACTCCAAGAGATCAAACTTGATCCTAGATATAACGCAAAGCCAGATGTTGATCTTCTGTCATCTGGATCATTGGCCCAATCAGCATCACAAAAACCAGTTAACTTGAAAGAAGAAGCAGAACTGAGTTGAAGACCATGTGTATTAGTCCCTTTTAGATATTGAAGAATTCGTTTAACTGCCACCCAATGCTCCTCAAGAGGATTTCCCATAAATTGACACACTTTGCTAACAGAAAAACTTAATTCAGGTCAAGTAATAGTGAGATATTGCAAGGCACCTACAATAGACCTGTATAATTGAAGATCTTCCATGTAATTATCACCATGCTTTGTAAGTTTAAGTCCACCAATCATAGGGGTATTCATAGGATTTGCATCTATCATTTTAGCTCGAGCAAGTAAATCTGAAATATACTTAGATTGACATAAGTGCAAAGAACCATCTGACATTGTTGTAACTTCAATACCAAGAAAGAAATGCAGAGATCCCAAGTCTTTTAAAGCAAACTCAGAATTAAGTTGAGACTTGAGAGACTGTATGAAGCTAGAATTGGAACCTGTGACAATAATTTCATCAACATACACAAGAATATAAGTAACTCCAATTGCAGATTTATGAACAAACAAAGAAGGATCACACTTGCTGCCAACAAATCCCAGTTTAGTAAGAGTGTTAGCTAGCTTCTGAAACCAAGCTCTTGGAGCTTGTTTTAGACCATAAAGTGACTTATGAAGCTTGCATACCAAGGCCTTAACTTCATTCTCAAAGCCTGGAGGTTGCTGCATGTAAATATCTTCTTGAATTGTACCATTTAGAAAAGCATTATTAACATCTAATTGGGAAAGAGACCATCCATTAGTAAGAGCAATTGTAAGTATAATACGCATTGTAGTTGGTTTTATAACTGGAGAAAAAGTTTCAGTGTAATCGAATCCCTCTTGCTGATGAAAACCCTTAGCTACAAGTCTTGCTTTGTAACGATTGATTGTGCCATCTTGATTTTCTTTAACTCTATAAACCCATTTGCATCCAATCTTCTCTCTATTAGCAGGTAAAGGAACTAAAGACCATGTGTTATTGTTCATAAGTGCAGTGTATTCCTCATTCATAGCTGTTTTCCATAGAGGATAAGACAAAGCAGCCTTTGTAGTTGTTGGTAAGACATGACATAGAAAAGCTTTGGGTTCGAAAATTCCAGCTTTAGCTCTAGTTTGCATACAATGACCAGATAAATCATAAGGTCTATGAGGTCCTCGATCAACCTAAACAATAGGATTAGCAGTACCACTAACAGAAACATCAGTAGAATCACTAGTGTCATCATCAGCTGAAACAAAAATTTCGTTACTAGTAGAAGCAGTAGACATAATAGGAGATGGTAAAATATTAGATGTAACATGTTGGTCAACAGAAATATCAGTAGAAGGAGGTGAAATTGGAACATTAGCAGAAATTTTGGGAGAAGGATCAGATAAAATATGTGAAGAATTGACAGAATCTGAGAAATTAGAGAAAAGAGGCAAAGAACAAGGAAACTCATACTCATTAAACTTTACATCTCGAGAGATATAAAGCCTACCAGAAGAAGACAAACACTTATAACCATGATGCTGATGGCTATAGCCCAGAAACAAGCCCTTTTCAGACCTATATTGAATTTTGTGATTATTATAAGGCCTTAACAGAGGAAAACAAGAGCAACCAAACACTTTAAGGAAAGAATAGTCTGGAAATTTGTGAAAAAGAGTCAAAGAAGGTGAAGAAAATTGAAGTAATGGTGTAGGCAGAAGATTAATAAGATAAGTAGCACACAAGAAAACATCATCCCAAAATAATAAGGACCTAGATGCTTGTGCTAACAAGGACAAACCAAGTTCAGTAATGTGTCTGTGTTTTCGCTCAACAGTACCATTCTGTTGATGAGCATAAGGACAAGAGACTCGATGAGAAATGCCATGTGTTTGAAAAAAAGAAGTAAAGGACCTGAACTCTCCACCCCAATCAGACTGTAGAGCTTTGATTTTAGTGTTTAATTGATTTTCAACAAGAATTTTGAACTTTTGGAAGACAGAAAAGGCTTCACCCTTAGTTTTAATAGGATAAATCCATGTGTATCTGCTAAAAGCATCAATGAAGCTAATATAATATCTAAAGTCATTTCTAGAGGGAGTTGATGAAGGACCCCAAACATCAGTGAATACTAATTCAAGAGGCATAGAATATGAATGCAAAGAAGGTGGAGAAGGAAGTTTGTGCAATTTGCCATAACAACACGCATCACAAAAAGCAGTCACAGTTTTATTATTAACTCTGATGTTACATTGCTTAAGAACATGAGAAACTACAGCAGAATGAGAGTGACCAAGGCGTCTATGCCACAAAGTGTAAGAATCACTAGAATTAGAACAAATTACATCAGAGTTACAAGAGACAGAATCTGTGACAGCAGAATTAAAACTGAAAACTGAATTTGCAGAATGAGAACTAGGCAAATGTGTGAAAGGAAACTTGTCAAAACAATATAGACCATCAGACCTAAGGGAACCTTGAAGAAGTATATCCTTGGTTGCCTGCGATTTGACAAAACAGACATTAGGATAAAACTCAAAGAAAACTTGATTATCTTGAGCAAATTTACTAACACTTTAAAGATTCTTGGTTATGGCAGGGACATGCAACAAATTATTTAAAGAAAGATGAATATTAGGATTATATGGAGAAGAAATAGAAGATTGACCAACATATGTAATAGGAAGAGAATTACCATCTCACCAATGTATACTTGCTCATTACCAATATATGAATCACTGTTCATGAGATTAGATGAATTATTAGTGAGATGAGCAGATGCTCTTGAATCCGGAAACCAAGCATTGTCCTGAAGAGTTGCTGGTGTAGCAATCATAGCAGACATAGAACCAGAAATAGGATTAGGAGCTAGAAACTGTGGAGTGAAAGATGGCCTGGAAAATGATGAACTAGCTAGCTCCAGCAAAATTTGGTAACTGATAACAGGTAGCTGCTACATGACCAGACTTGTTACATAAATGACACTGAATAGGAGGCCTTTGATAAGAGCCAAAGCCACGACCTCCGCGAAAATTATTAGAATGAGAACCACGAAAATTAGACTGAAATCTACCACCACGAAAATTATTGCCTCGAAAATTGCCTCTATAAGGAAATCTACCAGCATTGGGATTGAACTGATTAAATCTCTCAGCATCACCATGAGTAGCAACATTAGCAGAAATAGGTGAATCAGCAGGCTTAAATATTTAGCAATTTGAATCTCTTGAGTAATAAGCAAAGAGTGTAATGCAGAAACAGAGAGAGGCTCAGAACGCAAATTAACAGATGTGATAAAAGCTCCATATTCTTCAGGTAAACCTTCTAGAATGCATCTTATATGTTCTGCTTCACTAATTTCAGAGCCCATAGTTTGTAATTGATCAACTAATGCTTTAATTCGAAGTAAGTACTCATTAATAAGCCGAGTACCTTTCTTAGTGTTCCTCAGCTCAGCTTGATACTGATGAATCTTCGCAGCCATATGATTACCAAAGTATTCGATGATCTTATCCCAAACTTCAAAAGAACGCGAGCAACCAACCACAAGTCGAAGCATAGAGTCTCCAAGTGAAGCAAACAGCCAGGAAAGTAATAGTTGATCCTGCTTTTGCCAAGAAACATACTCTGGATTGAGTTTTCCAGCAACATGATCTGCATCAGTGAGATAACTTTCAGGAACTAAAGTTTCTCCGCCAAGAAACTTTTCAAGGCCATGACCACGAACTGCAGCTACTATTTGTTGACGCCATAACAGAAAATTATTGTCATCAAGCTTTGTACCGATCTTATGACTAAAAGAAACAAGTGGAGAAGAAGGAGTAGAAGAAGATGATGGTGAAGAAGCAATATTAAAAGCGGGAGAAGAAATCAACATGCTTAATTGCTGGCTGTTGATACCATATTAAGAAAATATAAAAGCAGAGAAGAAAATCAGATTTGAGAGAAATGAAATGTGATTGAATTGATTATAACGAAATTACAGATAAGTCTATTTATAGACTTGCTGTTACACGTGAAAGCTAGAAACAGAAAGCTAACAGAATGAAACTAAAATGCCAACTAAGCACAACCAATTCTGACAGCTAAGCAAACGAATTCTAAACTAAATTCCAGTTAACAACTGTATACTCTTCATTATCACACAACCACACGACCCACGTACTCATATATTTCAGTTTCATTCTTAACTTTAATTTTCTCATTCAAATTATGTACTTTATATTAACTATGTGTATGTATTCATGTTATTATTATTTTCATTAGTGCATGGTTGTTTCCATTTTTAGTGTAATTGAAATATCTATTTTTAATTTGTAGCAACTTAGAATATAGAGTTAATTAATCATATATATATAATGTTATTGTTCCGAAAGCAATATGTTGAGTATAGAGATAATTAGTGTGGTGAGATTGGGAGCTTAATGTGCTTTGGTGTGGATGAGATTGAATTTCCAAGTTGGCACATCAAAATCGTTAGGAATGTCATTCTCAAACCAAGTTGCTCCAAAAGGTATATATATCTGATCTTACTTTAAAGCCATCTTCCCTTTCAAAAATTTGTCATCTCAAAGACTAGTCATCACAGCAAAAACAATAAAGCCTCACAGTGTCCATTATTACTGATATCAATATTAGAACCTAAAATTAGTGAGTGCAATTTAAAACCACTCATTTCTCAAACCTTTATTTTCCGGAAATAAGCCCACCTCTTCACATGCATCGATCTATTATCACTCCCCAAATGTAAAGCGTTTAGGATGGCACCAGTGATTTAATTAATTATATGTCGGCAATTAAAAAGATAAATGAATATTATGACCCTTAATTTCATGACGACGACACGAAAGTGATTATGCTATTTTTAATTAATTAATCTAAATCCTATAATTTGTAATTACTATCGAGACAGCAAGTGAATTAAGCGCAGATATGCTGTCACATGTGCTTGACAAATGACAATGTGCAGACACGTAAAAAATGGCTAACAAACATACCATTCCCTGATGACTGATGCTGTATTTTAATATCTATCACTTTCTAGAATCTCCATCATCTTCTTTTCCTACAGTATTTTTATATCTCCATCCTTCACTATCTTTCAATTTCGTTGTTTACTTTGTACATAATTAGTGAGAATTACAAGTGAATAGATGCATTGCAATGACTTGGCCTGTGAAAGAGGATGGATCCACTTGAAACAAATTAAACACAATGTTTTCACTTTATTGAAACACTGCGTTTTGTGTTTTTTGTTTCATACGTTTATTGAAACATTGCGTTTTGTGTTTTTTGTTTCATACGTTTATTGAAACATTGCGTTTTGTTTTATACTGCAGAACCTTAGAGTGAAACTCCACTATAGTATATTCTCGAATTACAATATATGTATCTAAATGCTTTAGGATGCTTCTAGTTTAAGAAAATATCTTTTGTTTTTATTTTTAAATTTGATTATTATTAAATGATAATATTAATGTGATTAAATAATTTATTTTTTTATATAAAATTATAAAATATCACAAGTTTATTTTTTAAAATACTAAAAATGTCCTTTTAACTTCTACTGTTTTTAGTCTATTTTAATAAATAATTTTAAAAAATTGTATAAATCACATTTTCAATCATATTTCATGATTAAAAGGGAGAAACAAAAGAGACCGTTAACTTTTAACTTTTGAATTTGTTCAAATGATGTCAACGTTGTTTTATTTTTATATATAAATATAAAGTTTTTCCCCATACTTCTCCTTTTTGTTTCTGGGTCAAGGCCTACTTATTTAATTTGTGATAAAAAAAAATTAAAAGAAAGGGCCTCTGAACTGTAATCGGCTAATCGCAGCCTGACCAAATTCAAAGTGGGCCTTTGGGCCCATTTCAATCTCCTTGAAGCCTTTTGGTTTGTAATTAAATGGGCCTATGAGATATTACTTAGTTAGCCGTTGGGCCCATTCCATTTTCCCTTAAGCCCTTGGGTTTGCTATTAAATGGGCCTATGAGATATTTCTTAGTTGTTTTTGGTTCATTGGGCTTAACTCGCAATGATGGTTCTGATCTTCATTTTCTTATTTAAAGTAAAAGGCTCTCCCGATTTTTTTGGGGTCAAAAGTTGAAATCCTCCCCATGAAAGTTGGATGCGAATCCAAATTCTTGAAATTCTATAACTCACTAGTCACAATCAAACATAGTTAGCACTTACAATAGGACAAAATTTTCAAAACTACTTTTGATTGTAATATTTAAAAGTTGAAGCAACAGATGAACTTTATATGTTAATTCTTCTTTCTTGAAAAATGTATAAAATTAAAGGAATTTCTTATCCTATTTTTTTTATGGACTAATTTCACTTTGACACCTTATTATTTCAAAAGCGATAATTTGGTACCATGTTCTTTGCACCGTTAATATTTTAGTATCATATTCTTTCAAAAGTGATATTTTGATACCCTATTCTTTGCATCGTTAATACTTTGATACCCTGTTCTATAAACTAATTTTACTTCAATGTCCTGTTCTTTCATGATTTCTTACTTTGTTTTATCTTTGTTAAGGTATCAAAGTATTATCGGTGTAAATAACATAGCATCAAAATGTTACTTTTGAAAGAATGAGATATCAAAATGTTAACGGTACAAAGAGCAAGATATCAAAGTGTAACTTTTGAAATAACATAATACTAAAATAAAATTGGTTCATAAAACAGAGTACTAGAGTATAATTTATTCCGGATAAAAATTAGCAGTGCTAATTGGTGTGAACGCTGGTTTAATTAGTGGAATAAGTAATGTTGGTTGCTTAATTGGATTCACAAAACGAAAAAGAAAGAAAAAAAAAACGACGTTTCCCACTTTGACCCGTCTGTGAGGTATTTTCGCTATCAATCAAAAGAAGATTCAAAAAATATTCAAAACACACAAAAGTTAATTTCCATTACCTGGAAAAAAAATGCCTATGTGCAACGTACGTTATAGCATTCATTCATCCATTGCGTTCTCATTATATTCTTATTTATAGTGCCTCCCTCTCTATTGAGATTTAATGTTGTCTCCTTGACTTTGTTATTAATTATTATTTCTCAAATGAACCACACAAAAATTCATCTAAAGCTAAAAGTCAAACAAGTAATAACTCCCTTTTTTTTAAAAAAAAAGTAAAATATATAAAATAAAAGTGTTTTGAATCCCAGCTTTTTAACCAGATCCATATACTTTTCGCAAACACAATGATGCTTCATCATTTTTCTGTGCATTTTTAGTGTAAATGCTACACCGCTCAATATTAATTATGTCTTCCTCTTTTTCACTTTTACCTTGTTCTTAGTGATACTCGTCTATCTCACTTATAATGTTCATCATCCTCCCTTCTTTCTTCTTCTTTTTGTTCTTTTTAAAGGTGTTATGATTAATTTTATAATAAGCGAAATGTAGATTACGCGTACGTTTCAAATTAATTAATTAGGATTTGTAAAGAAGAGATGGAGTAAGTAGGGTGTTCACAGGCTGGGTTGGGTTTAGGGCAAGTTGGTTCGGGCTCACTAGTTTATTTGACGGGTTGGATTGGGTTTGGTTAAAAAAAATAATTGAGTCAACCCAAACCAACCCAAACCAAACAGTGGCGGGTTGGTTTGAGTTGGTTGGCGGGTTAGTCCATACTATTTTTTTATATATTTATTTTATAAAAGATTTGGTCCCTCTTAAATTTTTATCTTTAATTTGGTCCTTCACAATTTGTTTTTTATGGACTAAATTGAGAATAAAAATTTATTAATTGACCAAATTGTAAAAATAATATTATTTGTGATATTAAAATATAATTTTAAGTAAATAACAAATTAATTTTGTTTTTTATTTAATATTTTTGCGGGCCGGCGGGTTGGGTTGGGTTGAGCAGGCTCAAAATCTTAAAACCCGCAGCCCAACCCAAACCACAACGGGCTCAACTTTTTAAACCCAAACCAACCTGCCAACTCAACTCAAACCAACCCAAATTAGTGGGTTGGGTTGGTTTTAACAAGTTGGCGGGTTGACCCAACCCAATGAACGTGCAGAGTAAGTATGAATGAAGTTTATATGTAAGACCGAAAGACTAGGGGAAATAAAGCAATTTAATCAAAGGAATTCATGTTTTACAAATATAATATTTGGGTTATGTTCTCAATATATGGGTCATAATTCATATAATAAAGGCAGGAAACTCAAATAAATTTAGCCAATTACGATCAACCTTATGTGATAAGCATGAAACTGCGTCTTCTATTGATGACTGATTACTATTAATAATTACACAAATAGATTTCCTTCTATCTCCCGTATCGTTGCCAAGATTTTGCTTTCAAGTTGTCTAACCTATTTTTGATTTTTAGGCGATTATTATTATTATTATTATTATTATTATTATTATTATTATACATTTTGATCATTTCAAATTTTCAATTTAAATTCTCTAGCTAGAATACTATGAAGTGTGCTTTACCGTAGTACAAATAATTAATTATTATTAATTGATCTTCTTTCGTGTCTTGTTCTCATGTCTTTTGTATATCCATCCCATGAATTAGTTAAGATTTTTTGATTTTGAGTAGTTTTTACCAAATAATATAAGACGTTTGAATAAGTTAATCTATTATCATGGTCAAAGACTCAAACTAACTTAAGAAAGGTAGGGATCAGCACGGGTTGGGTTGGGGCGGGCTGAGGAGTTTTTCCAGCCCAACCCGCACAGCAATCTGAGGGTTGGGTTGGGTTGGGTTTTGAAATTTTTTTATCTTAGCCCGAACCAACCCAACCCGCAGGCTTGCGAGTTGGGTTGGGCCAATCCACGGGTTGTGCCTTTGTCCATTTCCTTGACCAGACATACCTGAAATTAAAATCCAACCAAGATTAAAATTTTTCAAAATACAAGAAGAAGAAAAGAAGAATTGATTCTGCAGCAAAGTTTTCAAAATACAACCAAGTTTCGTTCCTTTCTGCTTTAATCAATTCTCTGAAACGAAAATCTAAATAAGTTTCGTTCACTGAAACGAAAATCTCTACTTTAATTTTCGTTCATTGAAAATCTAAACTTGAAATTAGTTTTCATAGTTTTAGTGAATTGATTTTGCAGCAGAATCAATCACGACACAAAAATAACAACTAGGCTTCAGAGAGAATGATTCGTGAAGAGGAAAACTAGAAAATAATGACTAGGGTTCGAAAATAACAACAGCCACACGAAAACTAAAGACAAGAATGAAAATCATGTACCTTCAAGAAAGAAAACGAGAACGACGACGATTTTGTGGTGGCGACGACGATTTTGGGTGTGGCGACGGCGATTCTGTAGTGCGATTTTGGGGCTAGCAGCTGAGAAGCGACGACGATTTTGGGTGGTCGCGACGATGATTCTGTTATGGCGACGGCGATTTTGGGTGGTAGAGCGATTTTGGGGCTAGCGGCTGAGGAGACGAGAGAGTTGAGAGTGGAGAGTGATTCTGTGATTGTATTTGTGAAGATGCCTAGTTGGAGTAAGAAAAATTAGGGTTTACAAAATGTGCGGCTGAGATCTTTACATAGTTTGTAACTTTCTCAACTTTCAAGATTGCAAAAATATCTTATATAACTTGTCGCGATCATCAAATATATATCAGATCCTTTGGGCCTGTTTTATTTAATTAACCCCATTAGTTGATGTTATTTCGTACTACTTCATTTATCATGTAAGTGATACACGTTCTTATTGAATTTTCTATGATAAAATTTAAAAGATTACACTGACTATTTTGTAAAAGATTTAAAAGTCATAACTAATTTCTCAAGTACGGAACAGTCAAAACGGTTTAAAGTAGCTTCTTAAAAATATATTTAATCAAGATGATAGCTCATAAGGACATTTTCCAGACTTTTTTGAACAACACATTTTCCAGACTTTAATTAGTTTAAAAGTGTAAAAAGGTGTTACCCTTATTAGTTCAGACACGACTGATCATGTAACATATATATATATATATATATCTATCTGTGGTGAAAATCATTACCAGAGTTACCACATATATAATTTTGAATTTTATTATGTTTGGACATGAAATGAGAGAGGTATGATTAACTTTACTTTTTTAACAGTGAAAATGAGTTGCCTACTTTCAAGACTCGATTTGACTTCATTTATTGATGACTTTAATTTACTCGTCAAAAGAAACTCGTAGTTTTAGATTTGTCGCATTCAATCTTGATACGAGAGATATGATCATATTCAGTATTATTTAAATCAATTTAGTAAGTTATAAAAACATATAGGACCAATTCAAAACAAATGAAACATAAGATATTAATTTGAAATCTACCCCATATATGCATAAAAGATTTATTTGAAGTCTTCGCTAATATAAAAATAAAATAAAATAAAAAATTAAGTAACTTATCAAATCATCATTTTATATTATTTTATAAATAAAAATAATGAAAAGTTGTCAAACAAATAAAATTTTTATCATGATTATTTATTTAACTATTATATATCGCTGAGAAGCTTTTTAATAATTCATCTTTTAAAATTATAATATAAAATAAATTATTTTAAATATATTACATAAAAATAGAAATTAAAAACAAAATAAAATTAACACCATGTTCCGCTTCCGCGTTCATGTAAATGTAAATATAATATAATATATATATATATATATAATATATATCTTATATTATATTGGTTGTCCACATTTTAAAACTATAGTACAAAATTAATAATAAGAGGAAAATTATTATTTGATCCCTTCTTTTTTACTGAGTTAATGGTTTAGTCCTTCATTTATTTTACATACATATTTGCGTACCCGTTAGGGCACGCAAAGCCTCTAGTATATATATATATAT
>QANZ01041306.1:14825-25638 GCA_003254925.1 Chamaecrista fasciculata | reverse complement strand
AAAAAAAAGCATTTATCAAGGATCAATGTATCACTATATATGTTATGTAATTGATTTGGATTAACATATAAAGAAGCCACTCAAACATTCTCCAATCGCTAGCTAGACAGACAGGTCTATAAAATATATACATCATCAATATATTTAATTATAAATAATTATATAACAGTTGAAAAAAAAGACTTTTGCACAATAATATATGTAGTATATAAGGTTAAAAACCTATTTTAGTCCCTAATGTTTATCCAAACTTACATGTTAGTTCCTAATGTTTTTTTTCATTCTGCTTTGATCCTTAATGTTTTCTAAAAGTTTCATCAATGGACCATAACTATTGAATATGGTCATATCTCTCTTTGTTTTAAACCTGAATGCAATTTAATCAAATTTACAGGTTAAATTTAATGAATTATTTTTTTGCCTAGTTAGAGTTATCGGCAAACAAAATCAAACTTAACATAAAATTTGGCCCAAAAATAGGTCACCTGTTTCATGAATATTTGGTCATATCTCTTTTGTTTCAAGTCTGAATGCAACATAATCGGAGCTACAAGTTATTTTAGACAAGTTCTTTCTTTGTCTAATTGGGACCATTGCCAAATGATATTTAATAGTACTTTGGAAGTTAATATTGATGTTTTGACCAAACTCATTTTCAAAGTATTATTTGATATCATTTGCCAACGACCCCTTTAGACTTGAATCGAAAAAAATATGACCAAATTCATGAAACAAACGACCCATTTTTTGGTCTGTTTTTATGCTCGATTTGACCTTGCTTGTCAATAACTCTAACTAGGCAAATAAATAACTCATTAAATTTAACACATGTAACTCTGATTTAATTGCATTTAGGTTTGAAACGAGATAGATATGATCGTATTCAATAGTTAGCTAGGAATCAATGATGAAACTTTTAGAAAACATTAAAGACCAAAATGAAACAAAAAATATTATGTGTCAAAACAGAACTTTAGGTAAACATTAGGGACCAAAGTAAATTTTTGACCTAGTGTATAATTGAATTTATTTTATGAGTCATGTGACCAAACAGGCCCTAATTATATTGAGTGGAAACAAGTGACAAAGTGATGAGTCATGTCATGTCGTCAGAGAAAACTGTGCACTAGTGTATCTGAATGGGGCATGTGGACATATATATGTAGATTCATTATTTCATTATCCATATCTCTTATCTATTCCTTTCCTTTTGGTCTCTCTTCCTCTGCTAATGTCATACAAACACTTGTCTATATCTCTCTCTTTATATAATAGTCGAATCATATTCATGCTTATCTATGTTTAGTGCTAACTATTATTTCTCAATTACTGATTTGTTTTTATAAATATTATTAGTACGATGAATCAAGTTTGGATTTATGTATATAAAAAAATGGCTTAAGTGCACTTTTGGTCTCATAACTATGACAAAGGTTTCATTTTGGTCCCATAACTTTTTTTGTTGCAATTTTGGTCCCATAACTTCTCAAAAGGTTCCACCGTTAGTCCCTTGGTGAATTCCATCCATATTTAATCATTAAGTATGACGTGGCATAGTGACTAGGATCATGATGTGGCAAAATAAGATGAAATGGACTGAAAACTTATCTATACCCAACCACAATATATATAAAGAGTGGTACTTCCTCTTCCTCGTCAGCCCAACGGGACTTCCTCTTCCTCGTTCCGCTTCCCGATTTGCCGTCGCCGCCGCTTTGGTCGTTCAACTCTGGCTGAGGATCCCATCGACTTCGTCGGTGCCTTCTGCTTGAAGTCTCTTCTTCCCCACCAGATTGGTCCCTGTCAGTACCACTCTTTGTATATATGGTGGTTGGGTATAGATAAGTTTTAATATGTTGCATATAGTTCCTATTTCAGTCCACTTCATCTTATTTTGCCACATCATGATCCTAGTTACTATGTCACGTCATACTTAACGGCTAAATATGGATGGAATTCACCAAGGGACTAACGGTGGAACCTTTTGAGAAGTTATGGGACCAAAATTGCTACAAAAAAAGTTATGGGACTAAAATGAAACATTTGTCATAGTTATGGGACCAAAATTGCAACAAAAAAAGTTATGGGACCAAAATAAAACCTTTGTCATAGTTATGGGACCAAAAGTGCACTTAAGCCTAAAAAAATTCATTTGAATTAAAATGTAAAACCTGACGAGAGTGACTTCTTTAGATGAAGAATTTACAGTAGGCTAGGATGACCTATTCAATATATATAATCTTAAAAAACAGGCGAAAATGAAAAGTCATAGAAGATGTCTTTTCTGGACTTTTTTTCTTTCAAAGTCGAAACTTCTAGTTGTTATATATAAATATAATTAAGTTAGACAATAATTAACTCAATAATAATGCGTTGATATAACTGTATAAATATTTTTTAATTAATTATACCATATATATTACTGCTGATTCAAACATAGCGTCTTGGCCTGGATTTGGTTAATTAATCTTGACTAAACTTTTGTTTGAAGGGATTACTTAATAATATTGAGACAGCATGATAAATATGGCTTCTTTTCCAAACAATAATTAGGGCTTACCAAGATCAGTGGTGGCCTTTAATTTGAATTAATTAATTATTGCGTGTGTGTGTGTATTACACGGTCTTACGTATGAATGTATGATGAATCATTAAATCATAATCTTATTGGTCAAGATGAAGTCCAAGGCATTTTGTAAGACATTGTCACGCCATGTGTCCAATTTTGGAACATAACTGGCACTGAGGTCGTTAAGAGCCATTACCACAACCACCACTGCCATGTCTCCCTCTGTAAGAGTTGCCACCACGGGAAAAGCGATTGTTGAAGCCTCCCCTGTAGTTGCCAGATGTAGGAGGAGTAGTTGGAGAGGAAGAACCCGAGGTTTTGGTGTTGTCTTTGAGAGAAGTTTGCGCCAAATTTGTAGATAAAGTGGCAGCAGCATCCAATTCCTTTTTATGCTTCTCAATGCGTTCTTCTTGAGTTACAAGAAGACTCTCAATTTGCAGCACTGTGTAAGGGTCTGTTCTAGACGTAACAGATACAACAAAGCTATCATAATCATCAGATAAACCATCAAGGAGAGCATCAATATGGTCAGCAGCAGAAATAGGTGAACCAATGGAAGCCAAACTATCAACTAGATGTTTAACTTTGAGTAAATAATCATTCATACAAAGTGTGCCTTTCTTTAGAGAACGTAGCTGGGTTTTGAATTGTTTCACCTTTGCTTTGGTTTGAGAAGCAAAAAACTGATCAAGTTTGCTCCATACCTCATGTGCTTTCTCACAGCCTACCATCATCGTTAGCATGCTGTCATTCATGGAAGATAACAACCACGAAAATAAGAGCTGATCCTGTTGCTCCCACAGGAGATAAGCATCACTCTGCGTATTACTGAGCCTGTCAGCATCAGTGGCATATTGTGGAGGAATGGGCGAGGCATCACTGAGAAAGGCTTGCAACTTATGCCCTTTGACCGTCGCAAGAGCTTGTTGCTTCCACAGAAGAAAATTGGTGTCGCTAAGCTTGACTGATATAGGATGTGGCCCATAACGCTGATTGAGTACGGGCAAAGCAGATGGTGGAGAAGCAGTGACGACAGAGACCACAGGAGAATCAGAGGAAAGCGACTGACAGAGACCCTTGGCCTTTCTATGGCTCTGATACCATATTCCCTTAATATAGGAAGGAAAAAGAATGATGTGTCCTAAAGGAATAACAGAAAGGGAAAGAATATTACAACTCATTACATTCTAACGGAATATGCACATGCCTACTGCTATTCGTAACAAACTTGCCAGCTCATGAAAGTCTATCTCCAATAAAAGCCATGTCATATATATATACTAGAGGCTTTGCGTGCCCTAACGGGCACGCAAATATGTATGTAAAATAAATGAGGGACTAAATTGTTAACTCAGTAAAAAAGAAGGGATCAAATAATAATTTTCCTCTTATTATTAATTTTGTACTATAGTTTTAAAATGTGGACGACCAGAAAGGGTGGAGCCATATAATATAAGATATATATATATATATATATGCATTTAAGAGTACTCTAACTACTTAACCAAAGAAGTAAATCTAATTAAGTGGTTTAATTTTATCTTAATTTATTTCTAGAAGCAGCATTCTTATAACTAATTAACTAATTCATTAATTAATAACAAAACAACGACATGTATATATGTTCCCACACGCCATTTACTTTGGTGTGATGTTTAGTCTTTTACATAATTGACAAAATGAGAAAGTGTACTGTACTTATATGGAAAAAAAGCCAAAAGCAAATGATTTTTTTTTTGGTACAAAATAAAAGCTAATGATTTTGTTGTGAGTTGTGATAGATTTGCTTTCCCGGCCTAAGCGCGCTACGTATATGATCACCTTTATCCACTTAAATTTCTTTGTTATGCATTAATCAATTCCTATTTAACACAGTTCATGGGAATAATTAAAAGGTTAAAAAAGAAACAATAACATAATTATTGATATATGGTGAATGATGAAGTGTATGTGCATGCATGCCAAGGGTGATGTATTAGGTTGATTATGTTAAAAGAAAGGAAAACATTGTTCATCATCAAATTGAATGAATTATTCCCTTTATCTTCTTTTTCACTATATATGTCTTCCCTTTCTCCTTTCTCCACTATAATTCTTGCTACACATTTATGCAACTAGAATTAAAAACACCATCATGTTCATCCCTCTAGCTACTTTCTGTTTTAACTTTTAACCAATAACTTCATTGATTACTCCACCCATATTTATTTTGGTGCAATATATGTTTAATTGTCTGATGTTATGGCTTATATATAATTTAGTTTGCTATTGATTAAATTTCCATCTCACTCTTTACTTGGTTAAAAATCAAATTTAGTTTATAGACCAAGATAATTTCATCAACTCATGCATGTAAATGGATTAAAAAATAATCAACCTATCTATATATATACACACCGAAAAATATCACTTTGACCAATTAATTTGAGCATTTGAATATCAATATATGTTGATACCGATTAATAAAAGTCTTCTAGTAATTGATTATATCTCTTGAGTTTATTTTTCTCAAATAATGAGAATGAAAATTCTGTAAATATTTGGGAGGGTCACTCCTAATTTTTCAATATCTATAGTACGATAAATAATCTAGCATATATAAACGAATAAAAATGTCCAAATCATGTAAGGTTCGCTTTATTTATTGATTATGTTAACAGATTAATCATAAGATGTCAATAAGAAAAATTGGATTAGATTTTGGTAAAGATATCATAGACATATATATCGAATGGATTAATTATTGTGAACTGAAATTAATGTTGAGATAAAGGGAATGATTGATTGCATACACATATATATGGACAAGGCTCATTTGGCATATGGTCAATTTGACAATTTGCTATATTGGAATTTTTTTTTTTTTGCAGCCTAATATATTTTTGTAGTTTGAAGGAATCAAATCTCTTGTGGGGAAAAAATACAAATTGATAAAATGTCGTTTTTTTTTTCGGGATTCCATATCCCATTAGGCTGATAACATCCTTACAAATCTCAAATCTCCCTTGATTCAATTTTTTGTCGTTTGTGACATTCCTTAATATTATGCTAAAATTAGATGCATCATCAAATATAAAAAAGAAATGAAAAAAAGAGAGAATATATAAAAAGAAATAAAAAAAAGAGAGAATATATAAAAAGAAAAGAAAATGGATTGACGCAGAAATGATTATGGCATGACTTCCATGCTGTATATATCTATGTGGTGTAAGTGGTAACCCGTTATCATCGGAATGTAGGACCTTGTCTCGATATTGATGTGACACCTGTCAAATGAAATCTCCTAAAATATTGTCCACTTTAATAATCTTAACAGTTTAAATAATTAAATTAAATGTCTAGCTTATTTTTCTTGTTTTTATTTAAAAAGTGTATAAAACATTCTTTAAATATAATCTTAAAAGTTAAAATACAAATATATTGTTTAGAAATTTAAACTTTTGAATGTTTAATTAAACTCTTTTAATATTCATTTATTCATGAAATTTATATGTCTTAAATATTAATTGTTTGTTTAAATAAAGTTGTGAGTGTAGTGGGTTAAGAAGATTTAAAAGTCATCTTAAACTACATAACACTACTGCCTAACTTTTCAAAAGAGGTGTCTGGGATGGTTAATAATTAATATAATTCTTTTTATAGTTTATTACTTACTTTTATATAATGCTGTTAATTGACGTGGAGAGTAATATATTACATGGGTGAATATATATGAATTAGTCTAAAAATGAAACTCAACTCGATGAGTACTTTAATTTGCAGGTTAGATTGGGTTGGTTTTATTATTTTTTTAACTTTTCAACCCAATCCAATTATTCAAACCTATAAATGATTGTATCAAGTTGAGTCGTGGGTTGATTGCAAAAAAGAAAAATACTATGTTTTTATATTTTTATATATTTATACAATCTAAATTAATTAATGATATATATATCTGAATAAATTTATAAATGTCATAGATTATAGTATAACTATATATATAAACATAATAAACCATATATATATAGATATATTAAAAAAGTATATCTAGCTATTTTTTTTTTCACTACACTACTCTTTCATACTCTTTAGCGACTCACTTCATTCAAAATCTCTAATAAGTTGTTAGGTAATCAATTACTATCTAAATAATTAAGTACTAATAACATATATATGGAAATGGGATAAAAATAAAATTCAAACAAATAACAAACTGTGATCGATGGAGCCAAATTAAAGTATTGAAAGCAATGAGTTGTTGTGATTTTAGTGAGAAGATGATGTACATAAGAAAAATAAAAGTTAGAGGTAAATATAATAGAGTTGGGAGTAGCAATAGCCATTGATTGATTTATTTGATTAGCACGTTGTAATTGGGGAGTTGGCAATGAGCCGTATATACATATTTATAGAGTCAAGATTCTCATGCTTATTTTGTCCCATTTTGTGGGCTTATCCCTTTTGTGATGCTCTTTCCGTCTTATCATCTTCATCTTCATCTTCTTTGTTCTTTAAAATAAATGTTAAAAGATCATTTTGATCCTTAAATGAATGTCATAATATTCATTTTGGTCCTTTATGTTTCGACATATTCAAATTGATTCTAAATGTTGACAAAATATTTCATTTTAGTCCTAAATTATTGAATATGATTATATTTCTCTCATTTCAAGTTCGAATGTGACGAATTCAGAGTCACATATTATTCTTAAAGAGTACTTTCTCTTTTCAGTTGGGATCATCAACCAACGAGGTCAAATTGGTCTTGAAAATAGATCGCTCGTTTCACAGTCGAATAAGCAAAATTGATCATATTTTTCTCATTGCAAGTTTGAAAGTGATGAATTCAAAGCTACAAATTAGTTACTCTTAACAAGTTATTTTAACTTGAACTGAGAGACCAGAGAAATGTGACTAAATTTAATAGTTTGAAACTAAAATGAAATATTTTGCCAATATTTAAGACCAATTTGAATATTTTAAAATATAAAATACTAAAATAAATATTATGACATACATTTAGGACCAAAATATTCCCTAGACCAAAATTAAAATCATATATATCTATCTATATACCCAAGATTGAGGAAGCACATATATATTCTTATAAGCCCACACCCACTAAAACCTTCACCATATGTGAATCATCCTTTCCAAATCCTACTCCCAAAGATCTCCTTGTCTCTCTTCTTTCTCTTTCCTTTCCTTTTCTCTCTATTGAATGAATTGCAAGAGTTTTTGACTTTTGCTTATCTTCGTAGGGTCACCACCCCATTAATTCGCTTTGCATTGATCTTTTGTTTCTTATAATTACATATAGATTTTTTAGAAAAAAAAATCCAGTACTCTTACTCTCTAAGAACATTAGTTAAAATATATGAAAAAAATGAAATTAACTAAAAATGGTAATTTTTAAAAAAAAATATAATAGTAACTACTATTTTTAGTTTATTGATATCGTTTAGCGTATGTTTTAAGACATATTCACCCCTCTTTCTTGGTTAAATATTCTTTAGCCAATAATTAACGTTATATTGTTTATAAAATTATGGCTTTAATTTGGGTCTATTTTTAGGTACTTGGGCATGCAACTCTAGCTCTGTATACATGATACGAGTGTATCAATACATGTCCAAGAAAAAGGCATCTACACAACATGGACTAATGCAACAACTACACTCTTAATTACTTTTCCAGACACATATGCACCCATCACTTCATTTCAACTTTAATGTCAACTTTAAATTGTTACACTTATTAATTCCATAATATATTCCTCGCCACTCACCAATGATCACCAATATATATATATGGTCTTATAAGATACTCTAAACTCTCCATCAATCTACCTCATGTTTCATCTCAATCAATTTTTTCTTTTTTCCTTAATTTCTCTCAACATGTGTAGTCAGTATATATGTGTGTGTATTGTGTTTTCCATCGAAAGTTATCAATATATATCTCTCAAAAACATTCGAGATTAATTAGTTGATCAGATTCACAGAAACTGGTTCAAATTTCTAGTGGCAAAATCAAATTTAAAGGGAAAAAATATGTATAACTTAGCTTTACAGGAGACTTTATATCCAATGTATACAAAAATTAATTAGTGAGGCATTTTCAATTCAAGCCTTTTAAAATATGTCAAAAGTAAAACCAACAACGTGATCCATGATCATTAATTAATTATCCCTTGGAGTTCATCTTTAACTGAAATATAAGGCATAAAGAGGTCTTATTTTTTGGGGCGCCATCCTTTTCAATGAGTCATAACAAAGAAATTAAACGAACAAAGACATAACAAAAAAGGTTTAATAATTAACTTAACTAATTTTGTTCAATATAGTATAATTAATTAGGTGATGACTGCCCTAAATCCCTATCCTAGCTTGGAGGGACACAGTGATCGTTGATAAATTCAACAATAACTAAGTATATATAAGTAGATCGGTAGGTCCAAAAAGAAGTCAAAAGTGTCTCTAGGAATTGCTCCTTCATTGCTATACATACATACATACATACATACATACATACATACATACATACATACATACATACATACATACATACATACATACATACATACATACATACATACATACATACATACATACATATATGTATATGTATATATAAATATATATATATATATATATTATAACACTCTAGAGCTTTGCCAAGTTCAACACTAAGCAGCTAGTCTTCCCACCTTTATATAATGTGTACACACTATATATTAAAGGCAAATATCAATTGCACTACGTTATATTAATTCTTGTCCCTCCCAACCTTAATTAATTACCAGACCTTATAATTATAACTCTGAATATGTATTAAGAAAGTAAAGAAACTAAACTAGTTCATATGAAGCTGATAATTAGCTTGCTCGTGTCAGCTTAATTGTGTATGCAATTGTCGGATGACAAAAGTCTGAATATACACAATATAGCCACAATCAACTTATGAAAAATGAATAAACTTCAAATATATAATAGTTAAAGTATGTAAACTATGAGTAAGATCGAGGTATTAAATAGAGAAAATTAAATTCTCACCATCTATTAACAATATATAATTTAGTATATTCATATTTTAGTAGATCTTGTTGAAGTTTTACATTGCTTAAATTTTTTTCGTGAAAAGATGAATTCATTAAAAAAGGAGTTCAAACAACATAATCCGTATAAGTTTAAACATAAAACAACTAAAAGAACTAAAGGAAGAGGATATTACAACACAATTACAAAGCAAAGCAATAAGCCTACTGAGAGACAACCTTCTCTTTTTTAAAGTTCTTTTTAGGTGAATTAAATTTTTCTATAGATTTACTCTCAAATTCCACAACGCTTGTATGTCAATTATGTTGTGAATGAAGATAAAATAAAATTTTCCTCTTATTATAAGTTACAGCTTTTAATTAATAAACATAATAATCGACCTTTGATTCAAGATCTTGCTTCATCTTTGATGTGTCATTCAATGTCTAATTAAGGGACCTATGAAAGTAGATATAATATATGTGTGTACAGATGCACACAGATTACTGGTTGGAGCTAGAATTGAAGAAGGTGCATGATTAAAAATATATACAGCCTCTGTTCAATTCCTTCCATTTTCATGCTGTGCTTTTTATAATTCTTCCTAGACGATCATTATTTTGTCCAGAGAGAGGAGGAATCATTATAATAGTTTATATATACATTCATTGAGTAAATTCTACTCTTTCTATTTTAAAATGCATCCCCATAGGCAGGAGAGTGATGACAAGATGCATATAGCACATATATATATCGATGTACAGTCAAAAGGAATTTGAGGATTTAGTGATTAAAAAATAAGAGGTATCACTCTCACTCTCACATGCATTTGGTAACAAGAAATAGCTAGGAATCTGTTTACCCGTTTTCCGAAAAAAAAAAAGAAAAAGAAAGAAATGAAGAATTACTAAATGGCCTACGGTTAGGTGAAATAATAAAAAGTAAGTAGGAAAGCCCATAAAGACACACACTTTCATGTGTCCCAACTAGTGCTCCATCTTTTTATGCCATTTTTCCATTATTTCTTTATTTGTCAAACCAAAAATCAACACACTCACCACCCATTTCTCCCTATACTATCACATTTCAACTCCCTAGCTATGTACGTACTATATATTTAATTATATATATCAATTCTATCAATAATCAATAAATTACATACAATTAATAGATAATCAAAAATTTTAAGCATGATGTCTTAAATTTGAATTTATATATATTATATATA
>QANZ01041306.1:0-11757 GCA_003254925.1 Chamaecrista fasciculata | reverse complement strand
GATCGGTTTCACGTTGTTCCAAGCCACTCAAGCCCATGGTTTGTCCAACAATCAAGTAATTAAATGGTATCTTAGGTTAGAGTTGAGGGGAAGATGCATGTTTCCTAATTTTCTCTCCTCATCTTCTCATCTCCACAACGTCTAGCCTATATCCATGGCCAATCAAAGAAAGTTCGAACTTGTGGAAGCACAATCTCAAACCTTGAGAGCCTAGACATCCTCCCTAGAAGAGGATTAAGCTTGGAGGAGGTTGTGATTCACAACGATAGAGTGTAGAGGGTGGTCCATAGTTGATACAATGGAGGTGAATCTTGATGCAAGCTTCAAGCATACAACCTTTTCTATCATCCAAGATCGGTTTCAATATGTTCCAAGCTACTCACGCCCATGGTTTGTCCAACAATCAAGTAATTAAATGGTATCTTAGGTTAGAGTTGAGGGGAAGATGCACGTTGCTTCGTTTTCTCTCCTCATCTTCTCTTCTCCACAATGTCTAGCCTATATCCATGGCCAATTAACGGAAGTTCGAACTTATGGAAGCACAATCTCAAACCTTGAGAGCCTAGACATCCTCCCTAGAAGAGGATTCAGCTTGGAGGAGGTTGTGATTCCCAACGATAGAGTGTAAAGGGTAGTCCATAGTTGATACAATGGAGCCGAATCTTGATGCAAGCTTCAAGCATACAACGTTTCCTATCATCCAAGATCGGTTTCAATTTGTTCCAAGCCACTCACACCCATGGTTTGTCCAACAATCAAGTAATTAAATGGTATCATAGGTTACAATTGAGGGGAAGATGCATGTTGCTTCGTTTTCTCTCCTCATCTTCTCATCTCCACAACGTCTAGTCTATATCCATGGCCAATCAAAGGAAGTTTCAGCTTGTGGAAGCACAATCTCAAATCTTAAGAGCCTAGACATCCTCCCTAAANGGTTTATAGGTGCATCATGCATATACTTGATTACTACTGAACAATGTGCAGTCACACAAATTAAGAGAAAAAAAAGTAGCACATATATATATTTTTTTTAAATAAAGAAAGAAATTGTATCAAACAAATAATAAAGAAACAAAGAGAGATATATCATAATATCATAATATATATATATAATTAGTTTTGTAATTAAAAATGATTATTTCCTTAGATATTATAGCCTAAATAAATTTTTTTGTTGATCTGGTTCTTAAAATTTTATTTTGGTGAATTCAAACTTGATGTGTATCGAATATTTGATTATAATAATTTTTTTAATAAAAATAATTATATTTATAAAATTTTAAATTTAAAGAATTATACATCATTTAAACTAATTTTAAACTTTAAAAAATTTCTTAATTTTCACTTAAATTAAATTAGTTTCGTAATTGAATAATTTACTTGAATAGATAGTACAAGAGTAGTCATTTAAAGAATTGTTGAATTTCGAAATTCAGACCGCGAGAGAATCTGAATGGATGCCCCTTTTTCTCAAACAATGGGTTGGAGCTATCTCCACTACAAAATAAAAATAAAGAAATTTAAATGTACTTGAATAAAACAAAAAGGGGGAAAAAGGCAAGAACTTTATTGGTTTGGTATAATTAAGTTTTTTTTAAAGAAAATAAAGATTCATCGTCGGTTAGAAAGGTTGAACAAATGAACAACTATTTGACATATCATAATTAAGAAATTTGGGATCCATTCCTTCCATATATATATTGATATTGATATATAGAGTCTTGACCCAAAATCGAAAAAAAAAACAGAAAATAAAAGTACATTTGTTGCCTTCATTTTTAATTTTAAGCTCTAATGCAGGCTATTTAATTATTTTAAGAAAAAAAAATGCATGTTGCTTGTTCCTTTGAATCCTTTCAAGATTCAAGAATTCATTATAATTCCTCGACACTATCCAAACGTCCAATTCAAATCTGCACTAACATGAAATAATTGTTACCCCAAACTATAAATTATATATAGTGGTCCATAGTTTGATCCTATTAGCTGGTGCTCTTGAACTATATATATAATATATCAAGTTGACCTGTTAATTATAAATATAAATTTCTAATTACAAGTCCTTCTCTTTCAGCTTAATTATTAACTGTTCGGCATCCATGGATGTGGACCTTAATTTGTTTTTAATTGACTTGAAAAGACATCAGTGTCAAGCTGGCCAACTTCATTTTTCTGCACAATTTCTTATTCTCCTAAAATTTTATCAAGTTTTGTTTGTTTTTAAATTCAATGTCTAAACATAATTCTTTACAACTAGATGGTTAATTTTTTAAAAAATAATATGCTATTCCCAACTAGTGCTGGACTATATATAAGAAAATATTTTGTTGATAAAGACAACATTTCTTTCAATAATCTTTACTTTTTAAGATGAATAATTTATGATTATCAACTACTCCCTCCGTTCCTATATATCTGATGTTTAAGGTAAAAACACACAGACTAAGGAAATGATTAGCTCACCTAAAATAAAGTGAAAAATGAGGTAAACAGACTAAACTATCCCTATTAAATTACTAGGAAAATGTTTATTCATTTATGACTCTACTATATTTAATAGGGATAGAATGGTAAAAGAATAATTAATGCTCTCTTGAAGTTATAAAACATCAGATATTTTGGAATAAAAAAAGTTTTCCAAAAAAGCAGATATTCAAAAACGGAGGGAGTAATTAATATAGAGGATATATACTGTTTGGTTCGTACTAAAAATATATTATTAAATCTCACTTAATGATGTTATCTTACATGTATATATATATATATATCTTACCCTAAATTGGTATTGCTCTCTGAAGTAGTGCGTACTTTCCAATATGTTTGGGCTTCCTTTATAAAACCCTATCATTTTTAGTATGATTTTTGGACATGCGACATTTATTGTAGACGATAGGTCACTGTAATTACTTGAATCAAAATATTTGTTTACATTTATTGTTTAATTGTGTCACGAATAAGGTTATTTTAATTTCGTTGGAAGATACATATATAAAAAACCAAAAACAAAAATGTTTGTGGCATGCACAATGTTTTTATTTCATCTCTACTAATTCTTGTTAAATATAGGATTAACTATATTTTGATATTAAAGTCAACAAAAGGACAGACATAACGTACATATCGAAAGATAATATGTCTTATCTTAATAGCATAATTAACCGACCCTTCAACTAAATCAAATATTCTCATTACCGAATACATACGTACGTAGCTGCGTGCTCTCAAGTATTAAATGGTTTTAAATGCGAGGGATGAAACCAGATTTTTTATTTAATAATTCAATTATAACAGTCATAACAGCAATATTTGGTATATCTTTTTTTTTGGCCTGAAATATTTGGTATATCTAAATGTTTACCGATGATGATAATCCATATTATTACTCGAATTATTTGTTCTTATAAAATTATTTTGTGTGTCAAAATGGCCGGGGTAGCTAGTATAATTTTCAGACCTTTTACCTTGCATGTAATTAAAGAGATAATAACGTTTTTTAAAAAAATTAGTCCAATTGACTTTATTACGGGTGAAAGTAGCAGCATGGATAAAAGTGTGAGGGCTGTACAGTGTAGTGATCATAATCAATAGAAAGCTATCTTTCTAATTTTGATTATCTTTTAAGACTATAATCATTAATGTTAACGTGATTATTAGCAATGAGCCATAATCATTGTCATTATCAAATTCTTTAACGTATAATAATAAATGAGACTTTAGAATAACTTTTAAGTGTGTGTAAGAATGAAAGATCTTGCAAGCACGCATAATTCTCATGCAAATAAACAAATTAATGAATTCGAAATTGTATATTGGGTTTAAAACTTAAATGAATAAAAAAGAGGAAGGTGAAGATTTTCATTTTAGTCCTCAAATTATAAGGTGAATTTCATATTATTATTAGTCCTATTTTTTTGTTTGGTTTTTGTTCTCATTGTTTTTATTAATTTGTTTCAGCTTTAATCCAAAATGTAATTTTTTTTCTACCGTTATTATCTCTAATCTATACATCTAATATGAATATGAATATTTTTCTTTTATACGTGCTATAATAAATTTTGTAATAATTTGAGGATAAAAATAAGGTTTTTACAAAAAGAGAAAGGAAAAAGAAGAAGGAAGAGTGAAAGGTTTCATCGTCCATCACGTCTCTCACACACACAAGTGAAGTAATCAATCTTGCACAGTGTACAGTGTTACCCACCACACGCAATCAAAACCCATCCCATACTGGCAGTTTGGTAATTAATGGCAAAAGGAGTGGGTAATCATGAGTCTGACGTCAGCAGTTGATAGCAACCCGCACTAGCTGATCACTCCCCACCTCTTTCTCTCTCTACCCCACCATCATCTGTTCAGACTTAGAGAGAGAGAGAGAAAGAGAGAGTTTCTCTCTCTATTTCTCTGACTCACTACGGACTCTGTTTCAGAAATTCCAGAACCCGACAAAAGCAACCTCTGCCTCCTTCTCTGCACATAGTGGCTCTTCCGTAATTCTCTCCAAACTCGCTCCTTTTTCCTCAACCCCATTCTCTCTCTCTCTTTGATGACTCGCACTTTTGCACTTCCATTTATTTTCTGATAACAACGGAGAAACCCAGCAAACAAGGAGAGAAAGAACAAGAATATCACATTCCTCAAGTTCAACACGACCTCACCAACCTCACAAATCACTCTGTTTTCTTCTCTGCTTTTCACATTCTACAATCTCTCATTCTCTGTTTTCATCTACCATAAATAGACAAGATGATTTCTCTTTACAAGCTTGAAGCTCGTGGCATAGTGTAGCTTCTCCGTCCCCTTTTGCCCTTTACTTATTATTACTCTCTCATTCTCTTCTCTACTTCCTTTTCTCTCTCAACAAACTTCCTCTGCTGGAGGATGGCCTGCAGGACTTTGATTTCTGGAAACTTGGATCCCGAGAGAAAGAGAAGCGGTGGATTGAGGACTAAACAGGCGGGACGAGGATCGTGCCGTGGTAGTTAGACTCGCCGGAAAATGCATCATCTCTGGCTTTGACCTTCCACCTGAAACCCCCTCTTTTTGTTTTCTTTTGATTTGTGCTGCATGCTATTGTTAATCCCTTATTAGTTCGGGAAAAAAAGAGGAATATACTTGTTCGCGCTTTGTTTATATCCCTGTCGTTGAAACCATGGGTTTGTTGTTGAAAGAAGCTTTGAAGACTCTCTGCGCCGGTCGGAATCAATGGTCTTATGCTGTGTTCTGGAAGATCGGCTGCCATAATCCTAAGTAAGCCCCTTGACTGATTAATTAGTTCCTTTTCTCTCTGGCGATTTCTAGTTCTTCTTTTTTAAGTATTAAGCTTCTCTATGCGTTTATGTGGTGTATTTATTAACAATTTTGTTGTTGGTTTTGAGCAAATAATAATACCCTTTTGAGGCTTGAACTTTCTTGGGAACCAAACGGGTATCATACGAAATCCGTATTAATAGATTCTATTTTGGTCCGAGAGGACTGGGGTTTATGGGGTTGGTTAATTTCCAAGATACGATTGACATGGTATGGCCTTATTGGTCCCTGCTTCCTTGTATTTAATTCGTATGCCTCTGTATCTCCGTTCCTGTTTTGGAACTTTATGCTTTGGTTGCTTCTTTTTTGTCCTGAGAATATTGGTGAAAAAAGGTTCATCTTCATTTGTTTGGCAGACGCACTATGTTTTGTATTGATTTTCTGTGAACGAATCTATTGATTCAGAATTTGTCTTCCTCAGTTGGTTCTATTTGGTTTTATTTTCTTGTTCTCAGAAAAAAAAAAGCTGACTTTTTCTGAAGGTGAACCTGCTGATCTATCTTTTTGGTGCTAGGATTGGATGATGGAAGTATGAACCGTCACTGCATAGTGCATACATTTATATTTTTCTGCATTTTATTGTGACTTGTGAGAATCTTTTATTTTTATTTAAAAAAAACTAGTGATATTTCCTTGTTTTTTTTCCTCTCAGCTGTTATTTTGACAAAATATATGAATTTAATGTTGCTTATTCATGATGTCTAATTTTGCTTTCTTGCCATGTACTAGTAGTACCGAAAATTGTAGTTAAAGAAGATATACATTTGATTCTTTATTGTGCTTTCTGCCGATGGAATATCTGTGTTGGAATAATAGAATGTGGTTTGATTTGGCAGGCTGTTAATCTGGGAAGAATGTTATTATGAACCCTTGACCTTTTCTTTTCCTCCACGTATTGATGGAATTGGTTCATCTAACCCATCCTTTGGAAGTGGGGAAGGAGAAAGAGTCTGTTCTTTAATTAACAGAATGATGGAGAATAATTCAGTCAATATTGCAGGAGAAGGGTGAGCAATTTTTCCTTTCACCTGTATCTTGTGTATCATTTTGAATCATCCCAAAGTATTTCAACTTCAACTGATTATTTTTCTTACTATTCAGGATAATTGGGCGAGCTGCATTTACTGGAAATCATCAGTGGATTCTTTTGAACAGTTTTATAAGAGATGCATACCCACCAGAGGTAATGCAATAATGATCTAATTCCAATGTTGCTATAACAGAGCTCTATTATAGTAATTAGTTTATTTTGGTGAGAACTGAAATTGAAAATTTATATTTGTCTCCCTTTGTGGAGAAACATTGAATACTGCCCTTTTTATTATCCTTGGGAAGGATGGACTTGAAGTAAATGTTATTATGAACTTCAATTTGATTTCTTTAATTGGTCTGTTGTCTTAGGTTTATAATGAGGTGCACCATCAATTTTCAGCTGGAATGCAGGTATTGTTCTTTTCTTTTTAACTTACACCTTGCTGTAAAATTTATATTGCTGTTTCATAATGCCATATTGTACTATCTTGCAGACTGTAGCAGTTATTCCTGTGCTTCCCCATGGGGTTGTTCAACTTGGTTCTTTCTTGTCTGTAAGTTCTTTTCTCTTGTTTTGTACTTTTATGGACATGATAGAGTGATTATTTAATCTGAGAGATTGGAGGATCTCACCTCACTAACTTTGGGCCAAGAATGAATGCCATTAGTTAAGTAAGTCACATTTCACTTAAATGGGTCATTGATCCATTGCATCTAATCTAGAACTTCCATCCATGACCAACCGTTTTGGTGAGTTCTTATAGTGATAAGATCTTTGCTCTCATATAATTTGCTCTCTCTTGATCTCAGTACGTTACTTGAGTAACCTGAGTTATTTTTGTTTTTGCACATATATCTGTGATTCCTTGGCACCAATTTGTGCTTGTGGGTAGTCACTAACTTGACATGTAAGCAAGTTGATACTTTTGTAGATTACTGTCTTTGCTATTGAGTCACGTGGCTGTCTAGGTTGCAAAACATTGTACAGAGCCTTGCTAGTTTATAACTTGATGTCAACTGTTCTGTATGGAGTATTTTAGTCTGTCATCATTTACGAAGCCAAATATGTTGGATTCCATTGGTTGCTCTCCACTTTTTCTCAACTAATGTGACTGTGCTTACTGCAACAGATAATGGAGAATATTGGATTTGTGAATGATGTGAAGGGCTTAATCTTGCAATTGGGACGTGTCCCCGGTGTTCTTCTATCTGAAAATTATTCAGCCAACGCTTCTGCCGAAGGACTTGATGCAAGCGTTACCACTGGGGTGCCTGTGTCTGTTGATCAGCCTGTTGTTACCCCAAATTGCAGTGCTTCAGTGGCTAATGGCTCCAACCAACAAAGCAATTCACCTTATATTTCAAATCCCATGATTCAACAATCTATTCCTCACCGGAGGCAGATAAATAAACACCAGGTTTCTGTGTTGACACATCAAACCCCTAACCTGACCCATATATTTTCCAAATACCACGATAACCTCTGCCAACCTAAGACAATTCCAATAACTAAACCAAAGTTTACTGGCCAACTAGATAATAGAATTGTGGAAGCCCAAGTAATACCTGCAAATCTTTATGCAAGTCCTCAACGGCCTTCTGTTTTGTATGATTCAAGATCTGCAGTTAATGAAATGATTGGTTTTGGCCAACCAGATCTGAGTGATTGCAGCCTTAATTTTATGGAACAACAAAACTTATCTTGCAGTTCTCATATAAACGCGTCAGGTGCCTCAAACATGACTCAACCAAAGATAAATGGAGGCCATATACCTGACCAGAGTCAGAATTCTGTTACTACTTCAATACTTGGAGGAGTTCCGGTACACATAAGTAATCATTTAAAGTCAAATCTGACCACGTGCTCTCTTTCAGACCCTCCAAAAGTCTCTGCTGCTGCTTATTCTGGAGTACATAAAGCTGGGAATGGACTTCAAAATGATGATTTAACTAAAGCAGGCGCTTATTCTCTCCCTATTTTGGCAAGTTCTCATGACAAGTTGGCGCCAGCTGATCTTGGGATAGATGATGATTTGCTTAATGCCCTCAAGATTCCATCTCTTCATGTTGATGAGCTTGTGCCTATGAGTGATCACATTCCATGTTTTGTCAATGATGGCCTCAATAAAGATGGTGCAAGTCAATCTTTCACAAAACATGAAGGTCATGCTCAGCCATCATCAGGCGATGATCTGTTTGATGTTTTAGGTGTGGATTTAAAGAACAAAATACTGAATGGAAACTGGGATAAGTTGTTTGATGATGAAACAGACATTAATGAAGAAAATATGGATAAAAAGGTGGCATGTGTGGATATACAGAGTCTGGATCCATATTACTATTCATTTAATAAAACATTGTCAGATAGTGGTATCTTCTCTGAGAGGGGCACCGACGACCTTTTGGATGCTGTGGTTTCCAGAGCTCAATCCGCCGTGAAACAGGATTCTGATGAATTGTCTTGCAAGACGACTTTGACTAGGATCAGTAGTGTTTCAGTTCCGTCTGCCTACAGAAAGGTTAAGCCCGATCATGCCCTCGGTGGATTATTTGAATTTCCCAAGACTGAGGGTAAATTAGGTGCCGCTGAAACTAGTTCTCTTGGGTCTGGATGTCACAAGGATGATGCTGGAAACTTTTCTCAAACTACTTCCGCATATGGGTCTCAACTGAGTTCATGGGTTGAGAATGTTGGCAGTGTGAAGCGTGAAAATAGTGTTTCAACGGGATACTCTAAGCGACCAGATGAAGTTGGTAAATCGAATCGGAAAAGGCTTAAACCTGGAGAGAACCCCAGACCTCGACCCAAAGATCGCCAAATGATCCAGGATCGTGTGAAAGAGTTGCGGGAAATTGTGCCAAATGGGGCAAAAGTAAAGTCTCTCTTGTGCTTTTCTATCTCTGCATATATTCATATCATAATATATCATGTTCAAATACTAATTTTTTTTTTTCCATTTCTCAATATAAAAAAACAGTGTAGCATTGATGCACTTCTTGAGAGGACCATTAAGCATATGCTTTTCTTGCAAAGTGTTACAAAGCATGCTGACAAGCTGAAACAAACAGGGGAGTCTAAGGTACGGACAACATCCACTCCTTTACCTTGCTTCATTTTATAATAACTGTGTTTATATGTTCAGTAGTGAATTGAGTAAGAGAATAATAGAATGTGTTTTTTAGTGTTCTAAGGAGTATTCTTATTTATGTTCTAAATGATATACAGTGGATATACTCTGAGTACTACTATTAGGAAGAGGAAATAAGTGTTCTTTCTTTGTCTCAATTTGCAGATAATTAATAAGGAAGGTGGACTGCTTCTAAAAGATAATTTTGAGGGAGGAGCTACATGGGCATATGAGGTTGGTTCACAATCAATGGTTTGCCCTATCATAGTTGAGGATCTGAATCCTCCTCGACAGATGCTAGTGGAGGTAGTGACTGGTGCTTTTTTATTTTATATATTTATATCCCTTGTGGTCTTAGATAACATTTATTTATCACCTCTTTAATCTGTACATTTGATTTTGCAGATGCTCTGCGAAGAACGGGGTTTTTTCCTGGAGATTGCTGACTTAATCAGGGGGTTGGGTTTGACTATTTTGAAGGGGGTAATGGAAGCTCGAAATGACAAGATCTGGGCACGCTTCGCTGTAGAGGTAATACTCTTACTATCATATCTAGGTTAGAAGTTGCCCATATTTCTAGTTTCAATACAATTTTTAGATAATGACAAATGGAACGTGGATGGCCTACTCATGCAGAGTGTCCTTGATATGTTTATAAATTGAGCTAGTAACTCACTTCTAAGTTTTGCAGGCAAACCGGGATGTGACGAGGATGGAAATATTCATGTCGCTGGTTCATCTTCTGGATCAAACAGTGAAGGGTGGTGCATCTACCACAAACGAAACAGACAACAATAACATGATGGTCTATCACTCTTTCCCACAAACTGCCCAAATAGCCGCATCTGGGAGGCCAGCCTAGTAGTTTGCAGTGAAACCAACCAGCTGCTGCTATATAGATATCTTGGCCTGGATGTGTTGAGAGCAAGTCTGGTATTTTGCTTGCTGTGACTGACATCAATTCCAGTCCAAGACTTAACTTTTGTCTGACTGTTTTACATCTCATCTGACCTCATTTTGTAGGTGGATGTTTAGTTAGTGAAGAGCCATGCAAGAGTAGAACCCACTACTCCTCTAATTATGTCTCCTTAACGTTTGTTTCCTCTGGTGCCTGCCAAGATTGCTTTATCCCACATTGGCAGTCTCCATTGATGCTATATATATATTAGTGAAACTCTTAGACGATGACTTGTATCCATTTTTTTTACCCCCTCTTCATGGTTATGGATTTGTGTTTCAGATGTATAGATACTGTAGGATATGGAAAGAAGGGGTTTGTGTGTTTTATTAGCAGAGGACTATACACTTTTTTTCTCCCCTTTTTATCATCCTTTTGATTCCTGTATGTTATTGGGTTGATGATTTTGGTTGTGTTAATATAAATTATTCTACCAATGTTATTTGCATCAATTATCAAGAACAGGTTTGGTTTTGTACTACCATGGAGTCAATATTAAATGCTTCTATTGGTGTTAGACTTGCTAATGAATTACCTATTCTGTTTGTCTTGGTAAAATTTATGATCATGACTTTTAAACAGTATACACTCAGCTTACTTAACATCAGAGCCAATTATCAACTAAAGCCTTTGATTAAGAGAGCTAATATTGCAGCTATTTGCTAATGCATTAATCTGTGATGAATCTTTGTCACTATGTTAACCAGTTGGGTACCCGCTAATTAACTTGATCTTATCTGACTTGACAGGATGCTATAACATAGGAAATATTCAACTTCTCCTTTATCTCAATTCTCAAGCTTGTCTTGTTATTAGAAAAGTCGGGCATATCTTACTACTGACCCATTTGTGTGGTTGTGTAATCCTGATAATACTATTAACAGAGATGATATTACTACCGATAACACATCTTAAGTACTTTTTTACTTTCTTAAATTAAAAAGTTTGTGAGTTGAGTCTTAAGAATTCATAAGATCAGGACATGCTCTTAATTAAGTTCATTGAGCGTTTAGAGTTACTTAAATATTGTTTATCAACAAGAATTTCATGTTTGTAGCATAATTTGAATTCACGTACTTATGAGTAATGAGTCAATTATTTGTTAATTAGACTAGGTTTTGTAGATTGTACATCTTAAAACTACTAATCCAAGACTTTGATTATATTAAGTGGACGGAAGTGAATAACTACTAATCAAAAAGATGAATCACACAGTAAGGCGATATGCCATAAAACAAACATGTCACTTCCAATATTTTGGACTTTTCACTACAGCACAAATAATGTTAAAGAAAACAAAAGTCTTGTTTATAGAATAGATTTTTTTTATAT
>QANZ01041285.1:163715-174306 GCA_003254925.1 Chamaecrista fasciculata | reverse complement strand
AGGGTATGTAAAATTACTATTTTGTCTAATTATCTTTTTTATATCTGTATTAGAGTGTAGGTAAATATAGGTATATAAATAGGGGTAGATTAGTAAATGTATGATAAATGGGATGATGATTTGGATGAGATGAGATGAGATTATGTGTCACACAAACACCCAAACTGGACTGTTCATATAATTTTAGGTTGAGATTAGAATTAAAATATGATGAGTTTGAGATGATAGGTTCCCAAACAGGCCCATAGTTTTTTGGTTCATAATTTTCATAAAAACATTGAATATTTAAGAAATAAATAGTCGAGGTCTATAATTAAATCAAGGACGAAATATGCATTTGAGCATTTCCAATATTTACTTATTTAGTTTTCGGACTGTTCCTACATGGCTCCTATTTTTATATTTAATTAATTATTAAGGTGATTAATTATCTGAGTGCCTTGATAGCAAGAGCTTGTTGCCTCTTAGACATAGCATCTAAGGCTTCGTATCTAAGGCTTCGTATCCAAAGCTGCGCCTCCAAGGTTGTGCCTCCAAGGCTTCGTCTACAAGGCTCTGCCTCCAAGGCTCCGCCTCCGAGGCTCTGCTTCCTAGGCTCTGCCTCCAAGGTTTCGCCTCCAAGGTGTCTATGAGATGTCTAAGTGTATAAGAGCAAGACACCTTATGCAAGCTTAACATAGGCCATGTGCCACCCACAACGTCCTTACTTAGACAAGGTAGGGAATGTTGTGAAGGTAGGGAGACGCCTCCTCCCTCCTTCTCCGGGAACAATCCTAGGATGTGGTTTGGTAGGATTGAAGTAAAGGCTTCTTCGTGCTTAGTCACGATCGCTTTGAGTAGGCAAGGTAAGAACTTAGTCTTTAGTAAATGAAGTGATGTTCTTTTGAGCTCAGACCTTCTCACCTTGCTTACCAAGATGCCCACGTCACCTTCCCGCATCAACTCCTTTGAGTTGACGGTTACCTTGATGTCCACGTCACCTTCTCCCATCAAACCCATGAACTGACAGTTACCTCACCTCCATTTTCCCACTTTCCCGCGTCTTAAGCTCCACCTTCTCCATTTTCCCACTTTCCATATTTTACGGAACCATGTTCCCCACGTTCTCCATGCTGCTTCACGTTCAGCATCATCCTTCAGCATAACCGTCATCGTCAGCCACCTCTATAAATAGCCTCCTCACCCCTCAGAGAAGGGGTTGAACATTTCTGAGTCTGAAACACGGAGAGATTTCCCATTTGAGCTCTTACGAACATACTTTCATTTACCTTTGCACTAAGTTCTCTTGTCTTACCAGTGCTTATTCTTAGCGCTTTACTTCTTTCCTAACAAGAACTTCCCAAGGGTTATTCTTTCATCTTGTTTAATTGTTGTTATTTACTTTGATAATACTTTGTTGCTGTTATCTGTTGTTTTTTCTTTCTGTGATTCATCTGTTGTTGCTTTGGACCTCCAAGTACGAACCCCTCGTTCCCGGAACAGGGACTAAAAAGAGAAAAGACCAAAGTCCTATTTTGGTCTCTCAAGTTTCTTTTGTTCCGTTTTGGTCATTCATGTTTGTTCAAAGTTTCGTTTTAGTCCCTTAAGTTTCCAAAAAGCTCCATAGTTAGTCCCTGACAGTTTTTTCATTTACTTTTTCCGTTAAAAAAAAGGGAAAATACTAACTTTCATCTCCCAATAATTTTACTCTTTTGTATTACGATCCTAAAAAGAGCAAAATTGTTGGGAGATGAAAGTTAGTTTTTTCCTTCTTTTTAAACGGAAAAAGTGGGCAGAAAAGAGTTAGAGGCTAACGGTGGAACTTTTTAGAAACTTGAGGGACCAAAACGGAACGAAAAAACTTGAGGGACCAAAATAGAACTTTGAGCAAATATGAGGGACCAAATTAGGACTTTGGCCGAGAAAAAAAAAAGAAATTGTGGGTTTCTTGGAAGGAACAGAAATACTCATTATAATATAAATACACGAAACTGTGATTATCGTCGTAGGTTATCATCATCATTCGTCTGCTCCAATGAATTTCCAAACTGGAAGATTCATCATGTTGTATTCTACAGCTTCAAGGTACGCCTTTCCCAATTCGCCTCTCTTTCTTCCTTATGCTCTCAATTTGAACTTGTTTCTTCATTCCCATTCTTCAAACCCCAACGACGTCCGTGATGCCGTTGCTTCTTTTAATAGCTTGCTTTGCATGCGTCCTCTTCCCTCCATTGTCCAATTTGGGAAGATTCTAAGTGGGATTGTTAAGATGAAACACTATCCCACTGCCATTTCACTCTGTTCACTTGCGGAGTTAAAAGGCATCACTCCATCCCCAGTTTTTATGAGCATTTTGATTAACTGTTACTGCCATGTGGGTGAGATGCATTTTGCTTTCTCTGTATTGGGTAAGATCCTCAAGATGGGTCACCGACCGGATACCATAACTATGAATACATTATTGAAAGGACTGTGTCTCAATAAAATGGTTGGAGAAGCACTAACGTTTCATGATGACCTAATTGCAAAAGGGTTTACTTTAAATCAAATTAGTTGCAATATCTTAGCAAATGGGCTATGTAAAGCAGGGAAAACAAGAGCTGCCGTTATATTGCTGCAAAAGATGAAAAGTCTTGCAATTAAGCCTAATGTAGTTACATATAGCACGATAATTGATGGCCTCTACAAAGATGGACTTGTGGCTGAGGCATGTGATTTGTTTTCTAGAATGATTGCTCGGGGAATTTCTCCAGATATTGTCACTTATACTTCTGTAATACATGGTTTGTGCTGCATGAGTCGATGGGATGAAGCTTATGAAATACTCCATGATATGTTTCAGAAAAGCATCAGCCTTGATGTTTGCACCTATAACATACTGGTTGATGCATTTTGTAAGGAAGGAAGGATGACAGAAGCTCTAGCAATGTTTAGTATGATGATGAAGTATGGTTTGAATCCTAATGTTGTTACCTATAATACTTTGATGGATGGGTATTGCATGATGAAAAATGTTGACAAGGCTAGAGACATATTCAATAGGATGGTTCAAAGTGGTTTGGTACCTAATGTCATGACCTACAATATCTTGATTAATGGCTATTGCAAGAGTAATATGGTAGATGAAGCATTGGGGATTTTTAAAGAGATGCGTTGCAGAAATTTTTGTCCGGACATTGTAACTTACACTACACTGATTGATGGCTTGTGTAAAGCAAGAAGAGTCTCACATGTGCAGGATCTTTTATATGAGATGCATGATAACGATCAATTTCCTGATATAATTACCTATAGTGTCTTGTTAGATGCATTGTTCAAATGGAACCATCTCGGTGAGGCAATTGCATTATTTAAGCGAATAGTAGACCAAGGGATTGAGCCTAATGTGTACATGTACAATATACTCATCGATGGTTTGTGCAAAGGTGGCAGATTAAATATTGCTCATAAAGTTTTTCAGCAACTTCTAGCCAACAGATATGCTCTAAGTGTCGAATCATACAATTCTATGGTCAGTGGACTTTCTAAAGAGGGTTTGTTTGATGAAGCAATGACTTTGGTTTACAAAATGGAAGAGAATGGGTGCGTCCCTAATTTTATAACTTTTGAAATAATTCTTCGTGAGCTTCTTGAGAAAAAAGAGAATGGGAGGGCAAAGAGGATTCTTCATGAGATGGTAGATAGAGGCTTGTTGAAAAAATAGAGCAAGATAAGGCATTGCAATTCCAATTCAAGTTACACATGTAATTATGTTGATCTTGAACTGATGTACAGCAAATGGATGTATTTTATCATTTAGCATGCAAAACAAAGGAGATACGGCAAGTCTTACCACTCCTCAACCTGTTTGTTGCTGCTCCTCAACTAGTCAAAAATGAAGAAGCAGATTGTGTAAGAATCTTTCAAACATCAGTAGCGTTCTCATCTTGATGACAACTGTACTAGTTCTTTATTTTCATCTCTTTAACATTATTGTAACTAATAATTGATATACTATGCTTTTGAATTTTCTCATTAATAGTAAAAGTTTTTCTTTCTTTCTTTTTTTAAATGTGATTGATCCAAATATGTTAAAGGAAATAAAGTTGCAGATAATGCACTGGATTTTCTCATTGTCTCTCTGCAACAATATTAAAAGGTTGCATCTTTAGCTGTTTTACTTATTTCTTTTTTATTAGATCTCTTGACAGTTTGGGGTGCCCAAACCTTTTGGAAAGATTCCCAAAAGAGGATTTTGTGCAACAAATGACACGAACAGTCTATAAGCATGGACTGCAAAGAAAACTTCTTTGATTGTTATAACCATTAATCCTATTTTAGTTTGCTCTTGTGTGTGACACTCTTGTTTCTCAACAGCATATCAATCTGTACATTGCCTATTTCTACCGAGCCTCATGGTGCTAGTACAACTGGAAAACAAATGATAGTCAAAATCTCATTTTGGTATTCAAACTATAGTGAGTTTTGTTTTGGTCTTAAATTTGTTTTTTTTTTCCTATTTTGATCCAATTATTCAACAACCAGAATGAGGTTTAAACCTAAAATAACTATCCTTTTAATAACTATTAAATTGAGTTTAAGCATACCTATAATTTTTAAATCATTACATAAATGATCAAATAAAGAAAATGAATCGTTTGCGTCATTCATCAATGAAAAGCCTAACAAATCCTTCTAACATATTGTAGAAATCTTTCAACTAACTTAGCTTGACTGGTGTCCGCTTTTGATTTCTAATGTAATAGCTACTGATATGGTAGTCTTAATGGCTATGAGGCATCTTTTTTATCCAAAAATTCTAACATTGTACTGATCTGTTCATAACTTTATATAATCTAATACAATTTTCTATCTTGAAAGCTATTCTTTCCAGTTTCTAGTTCCTGGATTACATCTTTCACAAGCTCAATCCGTCCTCCTTTCTCCTCGGAGTAAGCATCTACCAATGACTCCACTCCTAAAGACAATGATGATAGACAACTTACAAGAGCAATATGAAGTTTAACCAGATAAGAACTCATCCAAGTCTAGAGCTCGTCAAACTTAATATGAATTTCATTCAACATTGGTTGATGCTTCTTGACCTGCAAATTAAGGAAATGCACACACCAAAGCTGAATTCAAGCTTATGTCATTGGTAAGAGATACAAAACACACAAGACACTGATACAGCAAGGCAATTTAAGTAAGTTCACAAGAGCAAATATCACTCTACAGAAATTTAACTACAAAATTTGGAAAGTATGGCTTACTTTTACACCAGCCAATGAAAGCAGCTTGCGAGAGGCAATATATGCAACATCTGAATTTTCTATCTTTTTTTCCACAAAATAAATGACTTCAGAAACTCCTGACTGCAAGAAAGAAATTAAGAATGTTATGGATGAAGAAAAGATTGAGAAGGAAATAGATACTGAAATGGGATGTTCGAAAGAAACTTTCCAATTATTTATTTTCGTCTTGATAGATTGACCTAATGATCATTGAGAGATAAATTCACCAGAAAAAAAATAATAATATTGATCTCCAATGATCCTAAAATCTAATAATAAAAAAGTTCAAAGTGATAATCAATCACATCATCATGTAATATTATATATCAGAAGCTGATACAAAGTGTTATTGTTTGTAAGTTTTATTAGATGAGCGCCAATTAGAAAAGTAGGTCTAATTTCTTTTCACCACAAAATACAATCAATAGTAAGGCTGATCAAAGAGAAACAAGTAGCATTTGTAACAGGTCTCATCCACAAAAATGTTTCATTATGACCCACGGTACAAGGTTACCAACCTGGATTATGATCTTAGCACATTCATTGCAAGGAAACATGGTCACATACAACCGCTGCAAGGAATAAACAAGTAAAAAAAAGGTGAACTCTCATTAAAAAACCCAAAATTCAAAGATTTTCTGTTTATGTTCTACTGAGGGTAAGTATCCTTAGGCTATAGGTGCCTCGGTGTCTGTGTGTGTTTATTAATGACATAGCCTAGAAGCAGCTTACCAAATGAAAATGGGAAAGGAAGTGAGTGGTCTCTAGAAGCTGATATATTTACAGTTAAATAAGAACATGACATAGAGACGGAGAGTGCAGTTGGGCTCACCTGCCCAGCAGCAGAGGCATGATTTGTGTTCAGAATAGCATTTACTTCTGCATGACAAACATAACTAGAGCAGAGATGCTCAAATTTGGTCAGCAATGTAGAGTTATACAAACATATAAAGTTAAAGCAGTAAAGGAAATTTGTAATACATTGAATGCAACAAGTGTGAGATGGAATGCATGTGTATATTACTGATGACAGGGGTCACAAATTTATACAAGTCCGGATCTCCTTATTTTAAGACTTTGAAACTTATAATAGATATTGGCTAATCTTAACAGTAAATTCAACTAATAAAACTAATTTCTTATCACAACATGTGATGGCTATGTCAAGAACATTATTGAAGTACATGTATGTAACAAGACAGATTGACATGATACATCTCATTCCAAATGATATATATGAAAGCAGATTTTGTATGTATGATACAAGTTGCAATAAGAGTAATAATATGACAACAAGACACTCACGGGTACTTCGTCTCCAAAAGATTCCCAGTCTTGGATTTCTGAAACAGATTTTTGAAATTCTTAATTTCATTAAGATAACCAACTCTATTTTCTTTTCTATTTTTGGGGAACCAAATACCAACCTTTGCCCAGGGCAGTTTATCATCGGGACAACCTCTTGGAAATCCATTGTAGCCAATGCCTGACACAATATAGCTTAGTAAGACTAAGTTAAAAATAATTATCAGGGTTAATAAGTTTATGTAAGAGATATCAAGTGTTCCACTTTCCTATAGATAATTAGCGGAGGAAACAGTAATGTCCGTAGCAATGTTAATTTCTGCAACTAAGATTCATGGAAAATCAAGAAATCAAAGTAACCCGGGAGTTTTACCACACACACTGGCTTTGGGTAGACATATTTCAAATAAAAGAACTTAGTCATGATTTTCCTACTCATTGATAAAAGAAACACTTTTTCATTGCCTTACATAACACAATTACTCTCTCTTTCAGGTAAAAGGAAAGGGTACTAGTTATTTGATTTTATAACGGGATGAACATACCAAGAATTATACCATCTTGACTCACCAGGCATGCCCCCACCTACAAGATCAATAATACATTATCAGTGTAAACCAACCGCACGGCATTTGCAGAACAAAAATAAACTACTTTGAAATTAACTAGTATCGTTCAATAAAGCTAAAAGAAGTGAAATATGACCTGCCTATTAGGATCTTTGGATCTTTCAGCTGACAAAAATGCAATTGCCATGAAATAGTCATCCCAGGACAAATATCTGTTTTCAACAATAATTTTAATAAGTGAAAATCATTAAACCCTATTAGTGAGAACAACGCAATTGGTAGTAGCCCTGTGCAAGATAGAAAGGGGGAAAAAGTACAAAACAGCTAACGAAGCTAGAACAATTTCAATTGGAGAGAAACCTTAAATCCTACTAGACATAGAAATCGATAACAAACCCTTTTCGCTTGGAGGGATCGAAAGGGTCGTGAGAAGAACGGTTCTTGAAAATGGAAGCGTTCTTGGAAGAATGGATTGTGGATGGTTGCTTCTTGGGGGAGAAGTAAGAGCGGAAGGCAATTGCAGAAGCCAACGCACCCAAAAGAGTAGAGATGGAGACAAGACTGAGCTCGCGAGAGTTCATGGCGTTCAACTACAGTCAACAGATTTCGAGGCGGGAAATGAAAACGAGAACGCGGGATAATACTCTTGTATTTTGAGGCATAAAAAAGGATGATTGATTAAGTTGGCAAGGATTAAAAAGATTAGATTTTAAATTTATTTAATAAAGGGAATCAAATCTGGAAGTTTAATTTTTTTACTTTATATATTTATCTTTTTTTATATTTATGTAATTTTATGCCTTTCTTTTAAAAGTTGTTAAAAGAAAGTCAAATAGTCATTTTTGTCATGATCAAATTATTTCTTTTAACATTCTTTTTAATTATTTATAAATTCAAAAAAAGAAATTTTTATGAAATCATTTTTCTGAAGGTCAAAAGGTCATTTTGATCCTAAATGTATGTTTTAATGTTTATTTTGGTCTTTCATGTTGAAAAAAAAGATAAAATTGACCAAAATATGAAACGTGGGCCACAAAATTAGTATTTTCGCCAACAAAAAAAACACCATCTTTCAAAATTTTGAGAGTATAAATAATTTAATATGATGGAAGAAATGGGTGAAACTCCAGAGCAAAGCAAATCAAAAGGCGTTAATTAACTAATTTGAGGATGAAAGAACACAACAGTGAAACAGAAGTGAGAGTTGGGCTTGAAATCCTATGGCAAGCTTTTTGTCCAAGGATGTGAGAGTCACTGTCCCATATGAGGAGACACAAGATCAGCCCCTCAAAACTGCAGACTCTACTTTATTCTTCCTAAGCTGCGTAGAAAAATCTCTCTTGAATGAATGATGGTGTTGCTGTGTTGTAACACACACACAAATATGTTCGGTTTCTGGTTTCGTTTGTTTAATTTTCTGGGCCATCTTTTGATTTGTCTTGATCAATTTCTTGTTCTTGTTTTGTTTCAAGTTTCAATAACACCATGTCAAATAAGTGAATAAAAGAACCACCCGCTTCTCATTGGAAATTGTTTTGTTTATACAAGTGGTATGTTAGGCTTTGTCGTATTTCATTCAAATTAACTAAATAATTATGCATATAGAATTTATATATAGTCGGTGAAATCAATTTGACCCGGTAACAATTAGGCAAAAAAAAATGACTTGTTAAGAACACTTATTGAAACAAGTTAAATATGATTAATTTTACCTATTTGAATATGAAACAAGTGTCATGTGCGCACCCCGTTATTCTTAACTATTTAAAAATGTAAAAATCAATGGAATGAAAAAGCCCAAAGTCATATTTTGGTCCTCAACTCTTTTCGTTTTGTTTTTATAGCTCAACTTTTCAAAATGTTTCACCCTTAGTTCAAGACTCTTTGCCATCCAACTTTTCCATTAAAAAAAAGGGGTAAAACTAACTTTAATTTTCCAAAAATTTTATTATTTTGCATTAAGGTTCTTTTCTTCTTCCGTTGTTGCTACCGTCGACGGAGGTCGTCTTCTCCAGCGAGATACACAATGACTCCAAAAACTACGAAAACTCCTAACCCAAAGTTTTTTTACCTCATGAATTCAATGGTAGCCTCGATTATGTGAAAAAATAACCGGAAATATGATTTTTGGTGATTGTGTAATCTTACGACGACTTTCTGGCGAGATACACGGCGGCTCTAAAGACTTTTGGATCATTTTTTTTTGCAAAATCGAGGCCGCCATTGAACTCAGGAGGTCAAAAAACCTTGGATTAGGAGTTTTCGTAATCGTCAGAGCCACTGTGTATCTCGCTGAAAAGTTCGCCTCAGAAGACGACCTCTACTGGCGGCAACCACAGCATTAGCATGAAGAAGAAGAAGAAAAAGAAATGTTGATGCTGATGCTGCATTTTTTTTAATGTTGGTGTGAAATCAATTTAAACTCCGATCCCCATTTCTTTTTTTTTTTTTACGTTTTGATCCTATTATAAAAAGAAAATGACCTTAATGTAAAATAATAAGACTTTTGCGAGATTAAAGTTAGTTTTCCGCTTTTTTTAACAAAAAAATTAGATGAAAAAAAGTTAGAGACTAACAGTGAAACGTTTTGAAAAGTTGAGGGACTAAAATAGAACGAAAAAAGTTGAGAGACTAAAACAGAGTTTTAAACAAATCTGAGAGGTCAAAATAGGACTTTGACCAATGAAAAATGAATATAAAAGATTAAAAGGTCCAAACTTAGATAATAATTTTGAAAGAAGTTAGTCATTTGTCTTAACTCTTAAGAATATATGACAAAAATATAAAAAATACAGGCTCAATTCACTGATAACGGTAATAAACTATATTAAAACAGCCACTAACATAATATATTGAATTTTTTAACAAAAAAAATTAACGTCAATGGCACATTTGAATCTCTCTAGTTACAAACCAAGTCTAAAGGATATTTTAGATTAAAGAATAGAAGGGAGAGATTTAAAACTTCTTCAGCTTATTTGAAAAGTTAATAATTTAAACTTTAAAGAAAGAAAATAAAGTATTAATTTTTAAAATTTCCTATCTTTTCTAATTTTAAATATTTTAAATTAAAATATATTGGTAGAAAAGTTACTTCTCAAACAATAAGAAAAGCAGACCAACCATTTATTTTTAAGTGGAGAACTCGCGACAAAAGAATTAATCATTATTTTTGAAGATAAATACCTTAATTTATATCACAAAAGAGAAAATAGAAGACAATCAAGACATCAATCTCTTATCCTCCTTCCTCCCCTTTCCTTCTAATCTCTCCACTCTCCCCCTCCCGACCTCTTCCAATTAACCAAATAACTCCAAAATATCTAACTTGTCAAAGTAGCAATTAATATGAAATAAATCCATGATGCTCTTCGAAGTGACCATACTTATTTACTAGAGTGTGGCTTGTTTGGAAAACCAGGCTTACAAGCCTAATGACAAGGCGACAAAAAAAAAAAAAAAAAA
>QANZ01041285.1:126394-163710 GCA_003254925.1 Chamaecrista fasciculata | reverse complement strand
AAAAAAAAAAAAAAAAAAAAAAAAAAAGGAAAAGTGCTATGCAAAACAAACCCATCCAATTTATTATCTTCCATCCTCCCTAGTATCCAAACAAACCCTTAGAGAATAACTAAATCAAAAGAGAATGCCTCTTTTAATTGATGTTCTTTGTCCGAAGTACTGAAATCTTAATCATTAAGGCTTTGTTTGGATTAAGGATATTCAGGAAAAAGGGGAGATGAGAGATTTGGGACCTCTCTCTTGTTTGAAAATTTGAAGACTGGAGGGGAAAAGATTAATGGATTATAGCACTGTCAAAACGGGCTTAGGCCCGCGGGCCGGCCCGGCCCGCCCGCTAAATGGGCGGACTTGGGCTTAAAAAATTTGGCCCGTTTAAAAACGGGCCTAAACGGCCCGGCCCGTTTAGCCCGTGGCCCGTAACGGGCCGGGGCGGGCCGGGGCGGGCCGGCCCGTTTAACAGTGCTAATGGATTAGCTTTTAATTCCCTTTTCTCCTCCTTCCTTCTCAAATTACAAATACCCTAAATTAGGATATTTTGGAAGAGGAGCTACTTCCTCAAACAAAAGGAGGGATAGAGGGAGATTAATCCTCCTCCCCTCCCCCTCCCCCTCCCCTCCTAGTATCCAAACAAACCCTAATATTCTATCAATCCAAATCCTTCTCCCATTTCAGAGTATATTTGGATTAGGAATTAAGGAGGAGAAAATGAGAGAAGGCTCTTGTTTGGAAAATTGAAAAACAAAGGGAAAGATAATAAAGGATTAATTTCTAGTATAAATTACAAAGAAGCTCCTTATGGCTTGGAGTAATTAGATATCGGATCCATGTGGTTCAAAAAGTGTCAAAATCGGGCTTGAGGTTTACACCGTTAGCAAAAAAGGTCATGTGGTATATTTTCGTCCAAAAATTAACGTTCCCAACATTTTTATCAAGATTTTATCCATTCTTTCAAGATTTTCTTTCATTTAGGTCCTCAATTCACCTCCTCCTCCACCTCCACCTCCACCTTCTTCTTATAATTGGGCAAGAAGAAGAAGAAGGTGAGTGGGTTGAATTGGGAATTTTGATAATTATTTGGAGAAAATAAAAATGAAGATTATAAACTTATAATTTTTATTTTGGCAAATGTACTATTGTGGTCCCCAAACTTTACACCAACTGTCAATTTCGTCTCCAATGTTTCACATTTTGGTCAATTTTAGACATTGTTTTTACTTTAACCAAATATTAACGACATAATCTACTTGGCTAATGAAATGTAATATAAAATTGATAGAAAAAGAAGTTTAAAACCTAACTCAGATTTAAAAACAGGATCCAATGTTAATTTATTAAAAGAAGTTAGTCAAAAGATAAAATTGACCAAAATGTAAAACATAATGGACAAAATTGACCACAACAAAAGATTGGGGATGAAATTAGTGCTTTTTCCTTTTATTTTTGTTTTGCAAGTTTTAGGACCTGTTTAATAAAGATGATAAACTTTCTAGACTATTTTAAGATGAATCAGGGACCTTAATGAAAGAAAATCTTTAAAGAAGAGGGAAATCTTGATAAAAACATTAAGGTCCATTAATTTTTGGACGGAAAGATACAACAAGATCTTTTCTTCTAACGGAGCAAACCTCAAGCCTGATTTTGGTACATTTTGAACCAAGGGACCCGATCTCTAATTACCCCAAACCACATGGACATTCTTTATAATTTACCCTAATTTCTAATATCTTATTCTCCTATTCCTTCATAAATTTCAAATACTTCAAATTGATATATTTTGGAGGAGATAGTGCTTCCCAGACAAAGGAAAGGAATCTAACTTAACCTTCCCTTTCCCTCTTTTTCTTTTCCTCCTAATTGCCAAAATACCCTAAAAGGGAAGGAGATAGATTGAAGGGGAAGGGAGGGGAGGAAAAAGAAATATTAACCTTCTATATTTTCTTTATTTATTTGGATGTTGATACCTCCTCTAAAATATCCCAATTTTAAAATATTTGGAAATTGTAAAGGGGGAGCATCTCTCATTCTCTTCCCCTCCAATCTTTAATTTTTTAAATAAGGGAAAGAAATCTCAATCTTCTCCCTCTCTCTTCTCCTCTATAATCTCAAATCCAAACATATCTTGGGGCTTGTTTGGATAAATGGACGATGAGGAAAGGGAAAAGATTGGAGAGAAAAGAGAGCTAGGGAAGAAAAAAAAAATCTTCTTTTAGAGGAGGTAATTTCTCTATTAAGATACTCTAATTTAGACTTTTTGAAATTTGTGAAGAGAAGAAAAAAATGAGAGATTAAAAGTTAATATTTCATTGTCTTCGGTCTTCCTATCCAATTTTCAACTTTCTAAACAATGAGAAAATGTCCCAAATCTCTCTCTCACCCTCCTCTTCTCCTTAATCTCCTCTAATCCTTTCCAATTTCATTCTCCTCTGTGCAGTTCAAGAACATAATTCCGATACTCCTATAGTCCTATTTTAAGTAAGTTAAAGTTCATATTTTTCGTTTATATAATGGTGATAAATTATAAGATAATTTTCTTACGTGGCTGCTCGAAACTTTAAAATCTTCATGTCACATGTATAGATAGCTCTCAATGATCTTGTCTCTGGCCCACTTAACATTCAAAACCAAAGCAAATCCCATACAAGTTGTCCCACATTTTAGGGATATGATCCCCCAAACACGGAATGATTAAATTGCTATCATCCTATACTTTTAGGAGCATTATGAATGACTGAAAAAATCCTAATTACGGTACATACTCTGTTAATCGTATTGGGAAATTAAATATATCTATATCTATATATATATATATATGCTTTTTGATAAATTAATTTTTATATGTATTATTAATTATACGACAGATTGATTTTCTTCTCAGTTACGTTGTACTACGATCTGCATATCATGTACAAGCAGTGTGTTCGTTTACTGTCACTTCGCAATGCAACTTCATCGAACGTAGACGAAGATTGAGAACCATTCCATGTATGCAAGTGTGAGAAATGAATTGATGCCTCCAAAAGGAATACAACAAACACTGGTGTTTTTTCTTTTTAATGGTAAAAGCTTTTCTTATCAGCGTCGACTGACGTGGATCTTCTATAATATACTACAGGTGAAGTGCTGAGAGAAAAAAGAATAGTTAGAAAGAAAAAATGTCAGTGAGCATTACACCTAACTATTTTTCTCTCTTAATACTGCACCTATAGTGCACTATAAAAAATTTAAATTTCTAGATGGACTACTATATACTACATCTTTTTGAGAATTAGGTTGCTTTTGCTTTTTTGTTTTTGGTGAATAGGTTGCTTTTGCTTTTGTTTCCAAGTGTATGCTTCCCTTTCTTTTAAGACATTTGTTAAGGTGTATTAATTGCACTCTAAAAATAGAATTTCTATTTTGAAAATGTAAATCTCACAATTTTAAAAAAATAATTTTGTGTCCCTTTACATGAAAATTCTGAGACAAATTCTGAAGTGCATTAGTGCTTTTTTAAAATTCTGAGACAAATTTACATTTTCAAAATAGAAATTCGAATGCAATTAATGCACCTTAAGAAGTGCCCTTCGAGCACTTGTTAGCATTACCCTTCTTTTATTTACCAGCAGTCCAACTGCTGCTACTTAATTAGATATATACATATATAATTGCTTTAAATTAAGGATGTATTGTTATAATAATGTATTTTCTTAAGTGCTGACTTGCTCCTTCATTAACTCTTAGCAATACTGGAAGATTGGTTCAATATTTAATTTCCCTTTGGTTGCCTCTTAATTTGACGAATAGGAGTAGTTTCAACTTTTAATAAGCAAGCATGCTGAGTCACTGTCAATCAATACGACTTCTTTGGATTCCTCACACCTCACTTCATCATGTATTATTGTTGTATTTCGGTTGTTAAATATTAGGTTTTTATTTATTTATTTATTTTGTCCTTCTAAATTCTACTACCAGATTTTATTCTTATGTTGTCATAGGCTTTTCCTTGGAAAGTAGGCCAAATAAATAAACAAGAATAGACTAAAATAGTCCAAATTTCTTGGTAGACCTAATAATAATCGCTTCTCTCTATTCACTACCGAGCAAATTAAAGAAGAAGACTTTCTTAAATTAAAAATATGTAATCATGGACTAAGTGCGAAAATTAAAGATGGAGACGATAGGTTTTAAATTTCAATATTCTATTGGCAGCGACAAGCCGACAACTGAAAAATGCTGTCTAGTCCATTCCATTTCGAGGAGAGAGCTTCATGGAAAGTCCAATATGGCACTATACATACATAATCAAGGACTCTTATGGGAAGCCCGAATCAAAGCTATATTAATCATGAATTTATATGAAAACCATACATCTTTCACTCTCAAATGACAATTATCTTTATTGGGTTAATCAAAAGGTTAAAAAGAAAAGATATCTACATTTTTGTAAGATTCGAATATAATAAATCTAGAGTTATTTGTTATTTTTAAAGAGTATTTTTTCTTTCAACTCGTCGCATTTAGATTTAAAACGAAAAAAATATGACCAATTTAACTTATGTGACCGTGAAACGATTTAGCTTGGAAAGAGAAAATAATCATCGGGAGTAACACGTAATTTTGAACTCGTCACATTTCAATTTGGAACAAGAGAAATACCACCATATTTAATAGTTTGAAACCAAAATAAAAGGCAAAAGTAATGTTGGTATCCCCAACGTATGGGGTCATTTTTAATTATACCCCCAATATTTCACATTTAAGTCAATTATTCCCAACTGAACAATTTTTTGGTTTAAAGAACCTTAAGTTTCCATTATTTAAAAATCTTCCATTCTCTCAATATTTTTCTTTCACACAAGTCCCTAACTAATTACAAAACAATCACGAATGTTTGTCATCTTTAACGAACTGGTCCTTGCAATTGGGAAACCCAAAAAATCTCTCCCCTCTGTTTTGCACAGTTTCGGCAACTACACACAAACTCGCCAGTGAGCCTTGAATACAGAGAAATCGAGCAGAAATACCAATAGCTCTAGCTTCTGAAGTTAACACACAATCTCCAGTGGCAGTGTCGTCGTGGTCGTTGAAATTGAGAAGTAAAGTAACTTCAAAACCCCTTTGGAGAGAGAGGCAAAATAGAGAAGATGAGTGAGAGAGGCAGTTGTAAGGGAAGAAAAATGAATGGGAACGACGTAATTTATGAGAGACCAGGAAGCTGAGGACGACGACGAGAAGGACCATGTCGACGGAAACGAGGACAAGGTGGATGACAATGATGAAGTGTGGTGATGATGTTTTAGGGTAAGAGAAGGAGAGTTGTTAATGGCTTCTAATGACCTGTTTGTTAAAGATGACAAACATTCTGGACTATTTTGTAATTAGTTAAGAGCTGGGGTATAATTGACTCAAATGTGAAATGTTGGGGGTATAATTGACAAAAATAAATGTTGGGGGTATAACTGAAAATGCCCCCATACGTTAAGGGTACCGATAATACTTTTGTCCAAAATAAAAATTTTTGCTAACATTTAAAATCAATATAAATGTTTGAAATATAAATGACTAAAATAATATCATAGCATATATATATTTAGGATCAAAATAAACCTTTGACCTATATTATATATTATAAAATTTATCATTCCATCCTATCCATTTTCACCCAATTAATGACCACTTCACCCATCTACTTCTTAAACTTCTAATTATTTTTACTATTTTAAACTATCACTCTGTTATAGATTTAATTGATGCCGTATTATTTTATTAATTTAAAATGACTAATGATAAAAAAAAAACTATATATATATATATATGGGCTTGTCCATATCTATTCCTTTCACTAAAGCATCTCTAAACGGAATAATCCCTTCTCTCTCTCTACTAATAACATTTTTTTTTTATAATCATGTTGAAGGGAGCACTATTATTTAATTTTGATACATTTTTTTTTTGGTGGAATAATTTTGATACATTTATCATTTCTTATTCGGCACTGAGAAACAACATCAAGGAAAGTCATATCCGGAAGTGATCCAATCTTTGGTTCAAAAAAAAAAAAGAAGTGATCCAATCTATAACAAAAATAGTTTTTTCTCCAATACTCTCTCTCTCTCTCTCTCTCTCTCTCTCTATATATATATATATATATATAATACTAAATAAATAAATTTGAAATTTTTTAATTAATAATCTTTTAAAGTATATGATAAATGAAAATTGATGTAAGATATTAAAAACCTGGAAGAGAGAAAAAAATAAATATTTTTTAATTATTTAGTTTTTCAATTGTTTTAAAATAATTTAGATGGGTTTGAATCGTCCACAAACACCTTGATCTAGGTTGGTCTTAAATCTTAAACCATGACTTAGAGCAATTTTTAAAAAATTGGCTAGGTCACATAATTTGTTTTCTTAAAAAAAATTGTAGGTTTTTTTATTAGTTTGGTAGGCCAAATGTTAAAAAAAAAAAAATGAAATCTAATGTAAAATGTTGCAAATTTATTAAAAGAAACTTTTCATAACCTAATTACAATGGTTCACGCTGTAATTTTTATAAATTTTATTTTTGTAGAAGGATAAAATTATAAATTTATAAGTATGTATCATTGTTATTTAGATTTTATAGTTATATTTTATTAATGGTAGATTATTTGTATTTAAAATAATTATAATTTTTTTATTTATATATTCATGATATCATTCGGTTTAATTATCGGTCCGATTGATTGAACCAATCAATCTATAACATGAAGGTCTTTAAATTTAAATTCACTCAATGATCTAGTTTTAAAAATATTGATCAAATCTCAATTCCACTATCTCTGTTTGAATTCAATTTATAAAGAATAAAACTTCTCAATTTAATTTTTTAATTATTTATTTCAGTCAACTAAAATAGTTTTTCCTTTAGATAAATTTCTTCTGATTAGTAAATAATGACGCTTATATCATCATACACGTGACCTAGACTAATTTATATCACAATGCATGCTATTTAGACAAATCTTAACCTAATAAATGATTTTGACAATTACTTAATTTTACACGATTTAACTAAATAGTATTTTATTTTTTGCACAGACTAAATAGTACTATTTAATAGAGTTGTTAAAATGAGTTAGACCCTATGTACTGGCCCATGGCCCTACAAAATAATTTAGGGTCGGGCCGCAAAAATTTATTAATTTTTTAATTAGGATTTTTTGAGCCCGACCCTAATAAGAGTAGGGCCAAAGAGAGTTAGGGCTGAGTTTTATTAGGACTAGGCCTAACTATTTATTAATATTAAAAAATATTTAAATTATTATAATAATAATTCAATTTATTTAACATTTTATATATATTTTAAATATAAATAAAGATAAATATTAAGTCAAAAATGATTTTTCAAGGGAAGATAATAAAAATCATATAGTGATGGATGGTTAAATAATAAATAATTTTGTGAAATATATATTGTTTTACTCATTTCAACTTGCACATTATTAATTTTATTATGTAATTTTAAGAATATTAAGTAATTACTAAGTTGTGACTTGTGATATCATCTTGTAATTTTGGTTCATATTAAAAAATTTATATAATTGAAATTTTAATTTTATTTATATTTTAAAAAATAAAAAAAAATTAATAAAAGGCCCATAGGGCTAGCCCTAAGCCCTAACAACGCCGGACTGAGCTAGAAAATTTTAACCCAATTTTAAATAGGGCTTTTTGAACCTAGCCCTAATTAACTTTAGGGCTATATAGGATTAGGGTCGGGTCGGCCAAGCTAACCCATTTTAACAGTTCTACTATTTAATTTGGAAGAATATGACATTTAGACATGCAAGTTTAGACCGTATGTTAATAGTGATCATGGAAATCACGTGACTAGTCGGGGGAATTTCGGCAAATAAAAGCATCTAATTGAGGAAAAATTACTTAAATTGAGAAAGTTGACATGTTTTTGGTTTTATTTGCTAAAATGAATTAGTAAAAATAAGAGAACAAAAAATATTGTTTGATGGTGATGTTTTATCCGATTAAAAAGTTAAAGAATTTTAATATGTTCTCAACTCTGTTCACAAAAAAAAAGTAGAAAAATAATTATTTATAATGATAAAAAATAAATGTAATTATAGGCGCGCTTTAACAAATAGTAGTCTCTACCCATACCATACACATCATCCCTAAGCACATCACATAACACATGTATAATTCTTGATCCCCCTAAGATGGAGGATGATTGATAAAAACCATCCAAATTCAACTTGGACACTAAACAAATCTAGGTGCAGCTAATGATTTGATGAACTCATCTGCAAGATGCAATCGAGAAGAATAATATACTTGGGTATAAGATAAAATAACAATCTTTATAATGATTTCTCACCAAATGGTAATCAAGTTTTATATGCTTGGTCCATTCATGGAAATTGGGTAATTAGTTACTTTGTACATAACAGCTTGATTATCACAACAAATAAAAAAATCCACTTCCAATTTTATTGGCTGTCCCCAAAGGGACAAAAGAAATCCACTTCAATTTACGTGCATTGGCAACCAAGCTTCTATACTTTGCCTCAACTCAACTGTTTGAGATAATAAGTTGTTTCTTTGTTTTCTAAGAGACCATAGACGTACCCTCCAATAAAAACACAAAAACCAGTAACAGGTTTCCTTGTTTCTGAATATGTTACCTAATTTACTTTTTAGCTTTCTGCAACACTTTTCAAGGTAACACAGAAAAAAGTGTTGCAGTTGCAAGAACATGATACATCTTGCAACAGTTTTTCAGTGTTGCATGAGTTTTTAAAAAATTCTGAAGTTTAGGACATGGCTCAAAACCAATAAGGCTATCCTCAGTAAGTAGGACAACAAGCAAACTACACTACTTCTTTGGATCAACAAGCAAACTTCCATATCTTGGGTGACTAACTTGGTATTCCTAAGCATAAAAGTAAATCCAAGATATAATTCCTCTAATAATTTATGTAAAATTTCTTTTGTGGATCGAGCAATCTCCAAGCTTAACAAGTATCTTGCTAGCTTGAGATATTTTATGGTGAATTTAGCATGTAGAAAAGCTTTAACCTCTTCAATAAGCTACAAGATAAGCTCATGATCAGAACTTCATATCAACATACACCAATAGGGCAATAAAACCATCCTCATTACTTATAAGTTATAACAAATAAGTTATAACAAATAAGCAATAAGATTTAGCAATAGACAATAACAAAAGGATCAATGCTCTGATACCACAAACAAAACAAGATTTAGCGATAGACGAATAACTAGATGAAAAAAATAGCCCTCCTATTATTTAGAAAAATCAAATATTACAATAAAGTAGCTTAGAATTTATAACCTAACCAAGCTAACAAGTTGACTACCTAAACCTTCTAACAAACTAATTAAATAGTTACAATAGAAAGAATAATTAAAGGAAAAAGTACTTTTTTGGTTTCCAAATTTTATATCAATTTTCAATTTCGTTCTTAATAATTGGTTAATTTCATCCCTTGTTCTTACGTTAGTCAAATATTAACAACAGATTCAATGTGGTTAATGACATGTAATGTAAAATTGACAAAAGAAATTCAAATTTTCTAACTCAAATTGGAAAACAAAATGAAGTCTGTCATTAATTTATTGAAAGAAGTTAGTCAAATAATGAAATTGATCAACATATAAAATATTGGGGATGAAATTAAAAATTAATATAAAGTTTGAGGGCCAAAAGAGTACTTTTGCCATAATTAAATTACATGACACGTGTTTAATTCTTTACTCTTCAATCTATAATTATTAAGAGAAAACTTACTTTTTGGTCCCTCAATTGTTACCGAGTCAACGATTTGGTTCTTGAATTGTGGGAAACTACAACTCAGTCCCTCAATTTTACATCTTCGTCTACGTTTGGTCCGTCAGCTGTTAACCGTCAGTTAACTTGATGATTTGACCGTTAAGTGATGACATGTCGTCATTAAGTGCTGAGTTGGCTCCCAAATCATCTATCTTACTCATATTTCATTTTGGCATGTGTAGATTAATATTAGCATTAATTTAATCTATCTTGGTTCACTAGTGGGAGTCTCATGCACTGGGCCACCTTTTTTTTTAATGTGTAAACTGCAAATGTTATTATAGGAAATAATTATCATTGATCTAACGAGTAAACTCCCAAATTGGTCCCTGGATTATTGGGTCGCTGACAAATTGGTCCCTGATTTATGGAAATTGACAAATAGGTCCCCGAATTTTACTAACGTTAGTCAAATTAGTCCTTCCGTTAAGTTGCCGTTAGCCAAGACGATGACGTGTCCGTTAACTGCTGACGTGGCACGTTAAGTGCCACGTCAGCAGTTGGAAAATTGAAAAAAAAAAGCGCCACATGTACTTCATTTGCCACATAAGCATTAATAATAAAAAAAAAAACAATTCCTTCAAAAATCAAATTGGTCCTTGAGTCATAATTTTTTCAGAAAAAAAAAAAAAGGAAAATTAATTTTTACTCACCCATTCTTATCCCATTATTTTCAATTCCCCCTCTTTTTAATCATCTTCATTCATTTTAGTCCCAAATCCTCAAAATAAAATTGTAAAGTGTCTCAAAACTCTTCCAAACATTTCAATTTAGTCCTCAAAAGTATTTTAAACCCTAAAACCTAAAACCTAAACCCCAAACTCTAAACCCCATTATTTTCAATTCCCCCTCTTTTTCGTCATGTTCATTCATTTTAGTCCCAAATCCTCAAAATAAAATTGTAAAGTGTCCCAAAACTCTTCCAAACATTCCAATTTAGTCCTCAAAAGTATTAAAAACCATAAAACCTAGACCCTAAACCCCCAAACTCTAAACCCCATTATTTTCAATTCCCCCTCTTTTTCATCATCTTCTTAGTCTCAAATCCTCAAAATACAATTTTAAAGTGTCCCAAAAATCTTCCAAACTTATTTTCTTAAAAAAAAATGATTTTCCCAAAATCAAACACCAAACACACCCTAATTTCTGCATCTTCATCATCCTCAATCATCATCCTCACGCCCTCAATATCTTCATCTTCATCATCCTAAATCCCAGAAATCGTACCCATCTTCATCATCCTACCCAGAATCAAACATCCCCCTTATTTCTTCATTTAAGGCGACGAGAAATCCCACAAATCGTACCCATCTTCATCATTAATCATCTTCATCTTCGATTCATCATTCAAATTTCCGAAGTAACTCAAAATAGATTCCAACAATAAACAAACAAGAAAGAGACGGACGGATTTCGCAGTGTGGAGTAACTCCATGGCTGATCTGAACTTGTTGTTGGAAGAAGAAGTAATATGCGAGCGAGCAAAAAGAAAGAGAAAGACTCGTGTTTTGTTGTCGAATCTGGTAGTTTTGTTGTCGAATCTCGTGTTTTCTCCCATATTTTCTCAGTTTTGTTGTCGAATCTGAGCGAATCTAGTAGTTTTATTGTCGAATCTGGTAGTTTTGCTGTTGAATCTGTTGATTCAAGCTTGGATTTTGGGAAGATGAAGGAGATGAAGTTTTGTTGTCGAATCTGTTGATTGATGCTTGGATTTTGGGAAGATGAAGGAGATCAAATCGTGAAGATGAAGATGGAGATGGTTGGTTTGAAATGAATCGGATACAGAATCGAGAAGCGTGAATTGGATGAAGAAGATGGGACCATTTTGAAAAGAAAAGAAAACAGTCAGGGCCAATTTGTAATTTGTGCAGGGACTTGATTGAAAGCATATCTTAATAAAAGGGGAGAGGGTTTAGGTTTTAGGATTTTAGGGTTTAGGTTTTAGGGTTTTGGGTTTTGGGGTTTAGGGTTTTAGGATTTTAGGGTTTAGGTTTTAGGGTTGGGATTTAGGGTTTTAGGGTTTAGGGTTTTAGGGTTTTGGGTTTTAAGATTTTAGGGTTTGGGGTTTAGGGTTTAAGGTTTAAGTTTTAGGATTTTAGGGTTTTTACTATTTTTAAGGATTAAATTGGAATGTTCGGAAGAGTTTGGGACACTACAATTTTAGGATTTTAGGATTTTAGGGGTTAGGATTTTAGGGTTTAGGGTTTTAGGGTTTAGAATTTAGGTTTTAAGGTTTTTAATACTTTTAAAGACTAAATTGAAATGTTTGGAAGATTTTTGGGACACTTTACAATTTTATTTTGAAGATTTGGGACTAAAATGAATGAAGACGATGAAAAAGAGGGGGAATTGAAAATAATGGGGTTTAGAGTTTGGGGTTTAGGGTCTAGGTTTTAGGGTTTTTAATACTTTTGAGACACTTTACAATTTTATTTTGAGGATTTGAGACTAAAATGAATGAAGATGATTAAAAAGAGGGGAATTGAAAATAATGGGATAAGAATGGGTGAGTAAAAATAAATTTTTTTTTTTTTTGTCTGAAAAAATTATGACTCAGGGACCAATTTGATTTTTGAAGGAATTGTTTTTTTTAATTATTAATGCTTATGTGGCAAATGAAGTACAGGTAGCGCTTTTTTTTTTTTTCAATTTTCCAACTGCTGACGTGGCACTTAACGTGCCACGTCAGCAGTTAACGGACACGTCATCGTCTTGGCTAACGACAACTTAACGGAATGACTAATTTGACTAACGTTAGTAAAATTCGGGGACCTATTTGTCAATTTCCATAAATCAAAGACAAATTTGTCAGCGACCCAATAATCCAGGGACCAATTTGGGAGTTTACTCTTGATCTAACAGTTCAATTATAAATAACAACAACATTAATATTGCATGCCAATGTTTAGAAAAATAATAATAAAAAAACAAAATATTTATATGAAATCTCTTTAATTGGATTACTTTTAACATTAATTTTGTAATATATTGATGGAGCTCCAAATATTATTTATTTAAATTCATATCTATTAAAATATATAAAATTCACTAATATATACTCCCTCCGTTTCTGAATATCTGTTTTTCTGGAGAACTTTTTTTATTCCAAAATATCTGATGTTTTATAACTTCAAGGGAGCATTAATTATTCTTTTACCATTCTATCCCTATTAAATATAGTAGAGTCATAAATGAATAAACATTTTCCTAGTAATTTAATAGAGATAGTTTAGTCTTTTTACCTCATTTTTCTCTTCATTTTAGGTGAGCTAATAATTTCCTTAGTCTGTGTGTTTTTACCTTAAATATCAGATATATAGAAACGGAGAGAGTAACAAAGAAGAGAACATAACAGAAACGAAGTTGCCCAATAATTAAGAGTGGAGCAATTTGAAGTTTCCATGAAATAATTTAGGCAAATGGGTGTGTTGACATTCCACCAAAGTTCTCAAATGATCATTTTCAATCCTGAATATAAAAATATGTGTCTGACGTTGCATTCCCAATTAATTATAGGGTGATCGATGTTGTTGTTGCCATTTGAATCCTTCACCTAAAATCCTTAATTAAAACATAACATTTACTAAGGCTATGTTTGGGAGTTTTAGTGAGGATGGAGAAGAGAGGACATTAATGGACACTAATAGGGTGGAGAGGAGAGGATATTAATGGACTAAGTAGATATGTTGTTTGGGAGATTTTGATGAGGAAAGGAATGGACACTTGTTAATCTTGTTTGGAAGTTATTAGTAATGGAATGGAATGGAGTGGACACATGTTATTTTTGGTTAGTATAAGGATATAATTGTCATTAAAAGATTATAAAACTGTCCACTCCTTCCTTGGCACCCCAATTTGGGGTGCCAACAAAAATTTAATTTTGGGGTGCCAAATGTCCCTCCTTGTCCACTCCACTCCCTCCTAAAAAAACTGCCAAACATAATTTTTATACATTTTGTCCCTTCCTGTCCTCTCCATTCCCCCCTTGACACCCCATCCAAACATACCTTAAGATTAGCAAATCAAAATTTCACATTTTAAAATTCATATCCAGAGTTTATATATAATTTTTCCTAAAATCGAAGGCAACTCTATTTTTTTACATTTCGAAATTTCATATCAAGAAATGGTACAAAATTCGTGAACCATGGTTAAGTCAAAGATTGGAGCTAAGACATCACCATGTCATTATCGTTTCCTTTATTCAAGAGCGTTTGCTGTTTGTCTTAGTCGGCGTAGTCATCTGATTTTTTTAAAGTTCCTTAATACTTCCATTTCATTTTCAGCTTCATCAAGGAATAAAGCATCTTTTTGGGTCTTCTTCCTTCTCTTCTCATCTTATTTTTTTTTTCTTCTTTTCTTTTCTTTCTTCATTAGTTCATTTCCAAAGTACCCCAAAATTTTCTAATCACACTACTTTGCGTGATTGATAGCCTAATCTTTCAGAAACCCCTTTCTTCAACAAGGGGGAATCGCCTGTTTCTTCACAATCTTTTTGTCTTCTTGGCAAAATTTTGGTTTTGAACTCATATATATCTTCTGTTTCTGTGACTGTGACTGTGAGTGATATAGTGATATATCACCATGGGAACAAACAGAGAGGAGCACGTGGTTTCTTCACAAGGAGGATCTGATGTGAGTAAAATTTCACTCTATACAACTTTCAATCTATGTCTGTTTCCTTCATGTTCGTTTTATTTCAACACCCAAATCTTCAATTCCTCAAAATTTTGTCACAGGTCAAAGAGACTCAAAATCTTCCTCATCCTGCACAGAAATTAATAGCTGAAAACTCTAAATCAAACAGTATGGTGGTGAAGGTATTATTTATTTATAAATTTCTAAGCTTTCATTTCATTTCATTTCACTTCCCTTCCTTTGTATGTTTAATTAACTCAAAGGATCAATCCAAAACAGAAACCCCACAAGGTGATTCCTGCTCACATCATAGCAGAAGCCATCTCTAAGATTCGTGACATTGATTTGAGATGGTCAGGTCCCATCACACAGAAGGAAATAGAGTATGTTGAAGAGTATGTTCTAGCAAAGTATCCAGAATATGCAGGGCTTATTGAAGGAGATGGGATAGATCTATCTAGCTTCATCATCAACGAGGAGCCTTCAGAACCACCCTTGTCATCATCATCAGATGATCGTATAAGAAAGTCCCCAAGAGGGAATTTTAGAGACTCATCTTCCACAACACCATTTTTTGGAAGCAATCATCATCTTTCAGTGTTGGATTGTACACAGTTGGAGCCATCAAGATTACTTGACATTCTCACCAAGAAATCCTCATTTCATGGGAGTTTCATCTCCATCCCAGAGATCCAAGCTTCTAATAAAGTCTTGAGACATTGGGGTTTGCCAGATGATGAATACCTTGTACTGTATATTCCTAGTTATAAGGATGCTATGATGTTGGTTGGGGAAAGTTACCCTTTTGTGAAGGGAAGTTATTACATGACAATCCTTAGTGAGGAAGAGGATTACATCAGAGAGTTTGCTTCTTTTAAGGAATCCAAGGTGATTGTAGCACCTAAGACATGGTTGGATTTGAAGATCAGTGGGTCTCAACTAAGTCAGAATTTTAGAAGGAAGTGTAAGTGTAGTCCAAAAGGCTTGTTTTCTTACCCTGCAGATGTTAATGGGACAATGCATTGGGTTTCAGAAGCTCATAGAAACTCATGGCATGTGCTTCTTGATGCTTCTACTTTAGTTGTGGGAAAGGATAAGCTTCATCTTGCACTTCACAGGCCTGACTTTGTGGTGTGTAGCCTTGACAACACTCATTCAAACCCTTCTAGAATCACTTGCCTTTTGGTGAGGAGGAAGTCATTTGACACATCCACTACTGCTTCATCTCAGGGTAATGAATGAATGAAGGAGCTGAGTGAGTGAGTAATCATATTTTTAGGTAAATTTGAAAAATAATGTTGCATATTAATTATTATTATTGTTGCTCTTTGGTTTGGCATCATTTGGACTCTGAGAAAAATGCCATGACTTTTACTGGCGTTACTTTGTAGATTGAATAAATGAATGAAGTTTAACACCTACACAAATATGATCACTCATTTCTGTTTTATTTTCCATGCATCATGCATTCTAAAAGTTATGTTTATACTGAGCATTATGGAAGAGAAGAGAAAAGTAGGGGAGGAGATTATGATACCTTTTTTATGTTTGGAGAGGTTAAAATTAGAGGCGAAGATGGATTAATTCCCCATTTTCTTTTCACTTCATAAATTCTATGTAGTCTAAATTAAAGTATTTTGAAAGAATATTATAACCAAACAAGGAAAAGAAATATGGTTGTTTAATTTTTCATTCTCCTATTTACAAATATGTTTGGAATGAGGATTAGGGGTGGGAGGGAGGGGAGGGAAGAGTATAAATGTATTTCTCTTATTTTGGAAGTTAGAAACTAGAGGAGAAGATAATGATAAATTAATTTTTGATCTCTTATTTTCATTCTTTTTTATATATTTCAAATACTCTTAATTAAAGTATTATAGAGAAAGTGTTGCTAATTAAACAAATAACATGGGAAAAGGGTATGAGAGCTTAACTTTTCCTTTCCCCTTAAATCTCTTCTTTTCTCTTCCCTTCCCCTTTTAATGTTTTGGATCTCCCATCTTACCACAACGTTGCATTGACTAAAGTAGAGGGGATGACCTCGTCCACTTTTCTTTATGAGGAAATAATGATACATTTTAGTTTATTATTCAAAGGACATATTCTCTTATATTTCTTTCACTTGGAGATGCTTACCTCTTATATAGATGAAAATAGTATCATCTCAGGTAGATATCACATTTAATGTAAAAGGTATCTTTCTCTCTTACACTTCCTGTTTTCTTTGGTGTCTTTTCTTATTATCCTTTCATTTCTCAAGTTGACTATTAGACACCTTCTATCTTCCTTTAAGGAACCATCAATTTCTCAAGTGGAGGATGTATTTAGGAGTATTGATGTAATCAATCAATTAATTTAATTTATTTGAGAAAATATATTATTTAGTCTTTGAATTTATACTGAGTCAACAAACTAGTTTATAAATAATTAAAAGACGCGACTCAATCTCTGAATTATTGCGATCGTCAACAATTTGATCCCTATGATAAAAAAGTATTAATTTAATATAAATTCGGAGACTAAATGATATAAAATTAATTCAAATTCAAAACAAATTATTACTAAGGGAGCAAATTGTTAACAATTAAAATATTCCAATAATCAAATGATGTATTTTAATTATTCAAATACTAATTTTTTGACTTGATGTAAATTTAAAAATTAAATAATAAATTTTCTCTTTATTTTATCTCTCGACACATTAAAGAATTAATTGTTTACTTAGTTAGGCATTTAATCAATTACTTAATTAATCTAATATACTTAAATAAATATACTAATTAATAATACTAAAAAATAATCTTACTAAAAATAAAGATAGACATCTTATATACCTTATTATTTTTTTTTGGCCTGATATACCTTATTAAATATGAGTAAACTACCAAATTAGTCCCTGGATTATTGGCTCACTGACAGATTGGTCCCCGAATTTAGAAAATTGACAAATAGGTCCCCGAATTTTTCTAACGAGTCAAATAGGTCCTCGAATTTTTCTAACGTTAGTCAAATAGGTCCCCGAATAACATGCACAGAAGGACCTATTTGACAAATGTTAGAAAAATTCAGGGACCTATTTGTCAATTTCCTAAATTCAGAGACCAATCTGTCAGCAAGTCAATAATCCAGGAACCAATTTAGTAGTTTACTCTATTAAATATTATAAACTGCTAATTAAAAAAAAAAATACATAAGAAGGAAGCTCGTTTGACACACTTTTTTTTTTTGGCCTGATCGTTTGACACACTTAAGGCTCTTCATTAAAAGAACGGTGTCATGATTTTCGACTTTGCACGCTAATATCATAATCATAATTACAAATAAAATATTGAACCTATATGTCAGAATGAGTACAATTCCTAAATCACGAAAAAGAAAAAGATAACAATGAATACAGCAAACAAAACTATGCAATTCCTCTACCACAGAATATGAACGAGAAGAAACTTTTCAAGGCTCGCTTCAATGATGTTCTGTTTGAAGGCCGAGAGGAAAACAAAAAGATGCCTGTCAGTCGGAGACACTAGTCATTGGTAAGGTTACAATGATCAGAGAGATAAGAATTCAGTCTCGTTTGACAAGCTGTGATCTGTCATGAGCAAGTATAAAGAACATTGATGCAATCATTCCCACCAGGTAACCAGTCATCGCTCCATAGCTAACACAAATAGGCCATTCCTACATATCAATGCGAAATATATCAAACATTCAGTGGTCAAATAGAGAACTTGAAGCACCAAAAAGCCAGACAAGGAGAATGAAGAAATGAATATTACTTGGCATGAAACCATACTATTACTCAGCAATTGTACATAACTATAATCATTTCCTCAATAATTATTAATTAACCCAACTCAAAGCGATGAACTTGAGGGTGAAATTGTCAAGTCAGGTAACTGTTGTATAAGAAAGTGTATAGTACCTGCCATGGGCGCTCCCAGTCAAGTGGCATTGGCCAAGCTCCAAACCAGCCCCCAATAACTGCTCCATGGGCTTGTAGACAAATTAGATACTCTATAGATCCGTTTAGCCTGAGTTTAAATATAAAAAAGGAAACATACATATGTTATTTGTTGTAATTAACTATATGGCTGAAACATATAGATGACAAACCTAGTCTGATTCAGGAAACAATTACATATATGACATCAAATTTACCCTAAATCACCCCGCAACCCAATAAAAGATCCTTCTGAAGACCAAGCATGGTAAAAAGAAATAAAAAATTAGTAACAAGCAGGAACATACTTCCTGTGTCCAAAGATGCGCCTCCAATCAGCCCACGATGAACCAAGAACGCATGAGGCTGGAACTGTCTGCCACAGTACAAGAGGTTAGCTTTATATATGCACTACATGCTTATGCCACGGATCTGTAGTTAGAAAAAGATATATTCCTTCAAAAGCTAAAAGGGGGGGGGGGGGGGGGNGGGGGGGGGGGGGGGGGGGGGGGGGGGGGGGTGTTCTATAATCAATTTACCAATTGAACAGCATGGTTGTAGAAGATTTAAATGGTTGAGACTTGAGAATATTTCAGAAATTATGAGGTGTTTGAGAAGATTTTGTAATAACGAAAGTGATAATACTACAGTTCACTAAGTTTCACTTCGTCTTAACTTTTACATATTAGACATATTTGAACTGCAACCCACCTGTTTTTCTAAAACAATGTGAGGGTCAACAGTTCTAGACGCTTACTACAGAAAGAAAAGAAGGGAGGAGGGGAAATGGGCTCAAGAGAAACTGCACTTGGGTCTAATGTGGAGGAAGGGATGCTGAATGAGAGAGCAGAAAAGATATGGCAGAGGTTGGAAGAGGTGGAGGAGAGAGAAAATTGGTAGCTGCTGGAAGGTTGTCATAGGTAAGCTTCGGTCAGGACAGAGGAGGGGAATGTTTTGGAAAGTGTTGCCGGAGTACCTGACCTCTCAAATGTCAGGCACACATTTTTCTTGCTATTTTTAATGTTTGTGTTTGCGGATTAATTTGTCTATGCTAGAGGCTTGCCACTTCTGGTTTGGAGTTCTGATTTGAGTCTTACCTAAGTCTGAGTGTTAATGAATATAAGTAATACCAGCAGCAGTTATTCATCACAATGTCTTATATAATGACTAGTCAAGAAGTTTGTGAGATTGACCAATTGCAACAATAATACTAATAATAATAATAAAACTTAAATATTCTACATGGCAGAGCTAAACAAGAAAATGGCAATGAAGCAGGCACTCACTGTTAACAATGACATCATAAGAGACCAGTTAATTGTCTTTGGCAGATACCTGTCTCGGGAAGATATACAAATGTTATACTGTACTCTAGTTATAGCTAGCACTATAATGTTAAACAAAAAAAAAAAAAGCTAACACATTACAGAAGACACTTGAAAAAGACAGCAAATACCACTAGTTATGATTGGAGGAACAACAGAATCTACATTCTACAGGGTTCAATTGCTCCTTTATGACCTCAACAGTTACTTCTACGTGAACAATGAAACTATAAAAGACAAGTCAACAGTCTTTCATATACCTGTCTCAGGAAGATAATCAAGAGACATAATGTACACTAGTTATAGCTAGACCTAAACTGTTAAGGTTTAAAAAAACAGCTAGGCATGTTCTTCAGGACTGAAGGAACAATAGAATCTACAGTCTATGCTATGTAAAGAAAAACTGTACTCTTTATATACCAGTTATTGTACATACTGGAATGTAACGGGCGCCCCCAAAGCAACAGCTCCAAACAAATTTAGTGCTCCCCCTGTAAAGTAAAATATTCAAGAAGGGTTAGCTTTTTATGACACATTGATCATAGAAAATACAAAATTATTCTGCTAGGAAACAGAAATACAAATGTTATGACAGGAGAACATGAAGATGTAAACGCCCTTCCAAGGCTTCTTGATTTCTTCTATTTTCTTCACAAACAACAAGTGCTTTATGCTTCAGGGTATCGAAGCCCATAACATTATACTATACACACACACACTTGAGTTCTTGGGTCTAAAGTCTAAACTCTATCACCAACATGGCAGGATAATAAGTAAATTAGCCAAAAAGAACATAAGAGCCAAAGAGGAAGCTACAGAATTTAACTAACCTACTGGCACTCCTAGCATTCCTCTTCCTACAGCCCGGAGGTACTGCATAAAAGCACATGATAATAAACCAAAATTTAAAAATCCCTAAAGTGGGAACTAGATTGATTCTTTTATTTAGTTATTTTGTAAAAACAAGTATGAAGGAAATAGCAAAAGTATGACGTAAATGGAAACGAAATACCGTGCAATATTTGCGATTCTGACGATAGCGACTGTAAAGAAGTATCACAATTGGCAGCTCTATAATCTAAACAAGATTAAATGAACAAAAAAAATAGAAGATTTCTAAGTTGTAAGCAAAACAAAACAAATAGTGAAAGGAAAGAAAAAACAGGAGAATCGAATGATACCCAGATCAGAAAGAGGGTGTGAGAGGAATCATTGATGAGATTGATGGAATAGACGTTGTTAGCTACCCAGAGGGCAAGAGCTAAGCCAGACACACATAACAACTGTATGATGAATGCCTGTGAAGCTGAAACGAACGGCGACGCATCGATTGCCGAGGACTTCGTTGCCATTGTCGTCTCCTTGCTTCGCCGGCGATCCATTGAAGCCAAGAGAAGAAGGTGCCGATAGGATAATTCAGTCAGGGTGGCACAACATGGGCTTTGGCCCAAAGAGAAGCTGTCGTGAAAGAACAAGATTTGGTGCTTGGGTACTTATGCTATTTTTAAGAATTTTGTGGAACATAAAAATGAAGGCCCAAACCTCAAATTGGTCTCTTATTTATTGTATTGGCCAAGGTTATTAAAACCGGACCGGCCATTGAACCGGCCGAAGGAGGGGTTCAAGGTTCAATGGTTCAACCGGGGTTCAACCGGGGTCGGACCGTTGATAAATAAATAAATTAAAAATAATAAAAAAACCTATATATGATAAAATTTTAATTCAAATATTCATAATTAGGTTACAAAATACAATTATAACATTAATATATTAATTCAATTTTCATAAATTAACATGAATTAATATAGAGATAATCAATTTTCATAATGTTCAACAATATAATATCATCAAGTGACATTTTATGATCACTTTCTCTATCAAATTTTGGTTCATAATCAACATTCTCTAATATTTGACCCATATTTATAAAAAAAAGACAAAAAAAATCAACAAAAAAAAAAGGAAAAAAAAAAATAAACCAGGACCGGTTCAACCGGTTTGCCTCCGGTTCAGGCCGGTTCGCCCGGTTTTTGGCCGGTTCAGGCCGGTTATTAAACCGACTCGGACCGGCCTAATGACCGGTTCCCGGTTCAACCGGCCGGTCCGGTCCGGTTTTAATAACTATGGTATTGGCTCCTTATGTTTTATTTATTTCATGTTAGGTAAAAGACTTTTGTACCTTTTGTGTTAGTTTCAGTTATGCCCTTAACGTTTGTTTTGTGTCAGTTATGCTCCTAATGTGAAACGTTGGTGTCGATTATACCCTAACTTCGATTTTTTTGAGCCAAAGTCTTATTTTGGTCCCTCAAGTTTGCTCAAACTTTCGTTTTTGACCCTCAAGTCTCTGGCCAACTTTCCGGCGAGATATATGGAGGCCCCGATAAATACGAAAACTCCTAATCCAAGGTTTTTTACCTCCTGAGTTCAATGACGACCTCCATTTTGCGAAAAAATGACTGGCAAGTCGCCGAAAAATTACACAATCGCTGAAAATCATATTTTTGGTCATTTGTTTACAAAATGAAGGCCTCCATCGAACTCGGAGGTCAAAAAAACCTTGGATTAGGAGTATCGTAATCGTCAGGGCCGCCGTGTATCTCGCCAGAAAGTTCACCAGAGACTTGAGAGACTAAAACAGAATTTTGAGCAAACTTGAGGGACCAAAATAGGATTTTGGCCCCAAAAAGATTGAGGTTAGGGTATAATTGACACAAAACAAACGTTAGGAGCATAACTGAAACTGACCCCAAACGTTAGGGGCACAAAAAGGTCTTTTGCCTTTCATGTTACTTTTACATGTTTCTATAATTTTTTAAATTGATCCCAAATCTACTTTAGAAATGCAATTTGATCTCATTTGTTAACGATTTCAAATTAGTAAAGAAAAAACTCTTTAAGAGTTTGCAGATAAGAAGGATTTTGGAGATCATCCTTTATCAGTTCATTCCATCCCCAAACAACCATCCAAATATAAATTTAATCTAATTTGATCATTTTATTCCATTCCTCTCCCTCCCCAACCTTTATCCAAACATAGCCTCAAATACAAAACTACTTTTTGTATTTGACAACTATACACTAAATTTGATTTAGAAGGGTGAAATCACTGAAAATAATATGTAACAATTTTTTTTGGTGAAAAATAATATGTAACAATTTGAATAAAGGAAAAGAGTTATAAAGAATTGATTTGTTTGTACAGAGCTACTAGTGCAATCAAATAAATTTTTTGCTGAAATTTTTGGTTAAATGAAAACGTGTATGCATTAATTTTTAACCAAATGACTTCTCAAATGAAGTTCCCAAAAGTTTGACTGATTGGGGGAATATGTAACTTTCATTATTTTTTTTTTCCTTTTCAGGTGGTAAATGGTGTTTTTTCAACATGAGATAAGCTAAACTTTTAAGCCTTAAGTTGTTCTTTTTTTTTAATAAAACAAACAGAATCAAGGGAAAGGGTACATAACTACATACCAATTTGCTTATCTAGGATGGAATTACATAACCTATTTGGATCATTTAATACAGTAAGAAAAGGAAGCAGTAGGTAAGAAAGATTTGAAAAGGAAAATGACATCTTCACCAATAGCACTACACACAGCCACTGGAAAAGTTTGATGTTCCAAGTGTCTGATAGTCTCTTTGCATGGGATTTTAAACTCTAGATTACATGAACCTTGCTCCTTAAGTAATTCAAGGCTGAACCTAATAGCTTTCCAGAGCGCCAAGGTTTTATTTTCTTCGACAGCCGGCGAGACTCTGATCTCAACACTCAATGATGATCATAAAGCTCAAGAGAAGATGATTTGATCTTCTTGACTTCTGTTCCCATAAAATAAGCATGCTCCTATGATTTGTAATATTTCTAAAGCCAAGTGTCTTGAGAGTCATCTCTGTAATGCATTAAAAATATTTTAGGAAGAAATATAATTAAATGCCTATGAGTACAATTCCAATTTAAAACAAAAAACTACCTTGAGCTCCTGTAAAGCCACAATTGCCCCCAATCCTTTCTAAATATGTTGATTATTTGCTTTTTGCGCAAGCATCTATAAATTTAGAAACTACCCATATCACAAACTAATAAGAATTCAGAAATAATTATAATAATAAATTTATATTTGAGGGTGGGGATGAAGAGAAGAAACATGTAGAATAAATCAAACATCTTACCCATACACTCTCCAAAACACTAACAATGTCATAGATTGACCCCTCTCGATCCCTAAAAATCAGCAAAATTGAGAATGAACAAAACAAATGGTTAGTTTCCTACCAAAAGGCAATGCAATTTTGAAAAACTGCGAAGCACAGTGAGGTGTCAAAATACCTAATCTTGCAGCTGCATCCTCAACTCTGATCAAGTGAACACCGTCTCGATTATACAAGCTCAAGAAATTACACAATATGCATTAAAATTAAAAGTCATAAACACTTATGAGAAAGATGAATGATTAAGAAACTAAACTATGGGGCAGAGAATGCACAAGAAGATAGATAAAAAGAATGTATAAAAAGTTTTAACCAAGATACATTATGGATAATTGGTCCAGCTGATAAAATATAAGTTTGTTATTCTTGATTCTTTAACGAAATTAAATCAGCTCATGCAACAACAAAAAAAGAAGGAATTGTTATATTTATCCTTCTAAGTTGTAAGTTGTAACTGCAAATTTAAATATATATGCTGCATAACTCAGAATTTAAGTGACACTATACAGTAAATTCTACAATACAAAATGACAAGCAACAAGATGGTTATTTTAAAATTGAAATGGTTTTTATACTCTGCTGAATTCGTTCTTGGGTGCTAGGTAAATTAGGATTATGTAAAAGTTATTAACTTATAATTTTAAAAGATTAGGATTTCTTTAGTTTTATATATTATTGTCTATTGTTTAAACTCTTTTTCTTCTCGTTAGAATTCCTTTCTTACCAGCTATTACCTGGGACTAATAAATAAGTTCTTATTGTTAATAGAATTATGAATCTATTATCATTGAATTATTCAAAAGTTGATATTAGATATCTTTTGGGAGTTACTTTTCATTTTTATTTTTATTTTTAATACTTATCACCTCAAATTCTTAAAAGATTTAAAAAACATATTATACATAATGTATGTATAGCAAGCAACTGAGCAAGTCTATTGATCACGACCACTGATCTGAGAGAAGTGATTAATGAAAGTAAAGAGCAAAAGCAAGAATTGTTGGTAAAAAGAAGTAGGAGAGAAGCATTTTAACAACATAATTCAAAGCACTGAACAAACCTGAAGAGGATTTATCATAGTCTGTTGTTTAAATTAACCATCCTGCAAAACCAAAGTAGAGGATTTTGTTACTCAAAAGGCCATTGCTTGAGAGAAGAAAAAAAGGAGATAAGGAGATTGGAATAAGTATGAACAACTTGAATGCTCTGCTTTATTGGTTATACTTTGTGTTAGAGAGTATATATGTGTATCATGTGCTTTGTAGTGTGTTTTTTGTACCTTTTTTGAGATGAACAATTCTATTGTTTTGTTAACATCTCCCTCCAAAGGTGTTCTACCCTCTTCTGTTTCTAAGGCCTTCAATTGTGGTGTTTCCAAGACTCCATGGCAAAACTTCTTCATTTGATAGCATCCCTTTATAGTTAGGACCCACAACTTTGGGAATTTGAAGCTCTGGTTTTCCAAACATAAACTCTTCAAGATAGGTAGATTAGTAAGTTCCAAGATACTCAAATTATGGAATGTGATTTCGCCTTCTGCATCTTTATTCTCATTTGCCATGATTTCTTCCATCTTTCCGCAATCCTTTATCGTCAGGATATGGAGATTCACCAAGCTTTTGGCGGTTGAATTTGTTATCAAATAGGTCAGTTGATGACAACCAGACACCGTCAAATCTTTGAGATTTTCAAGTGAAGCAGAAGATGGTGTCAACTTAATCAGGCTACAACAACCTTCAACCTCAAGCCTTTCTAAATTTTGAGAAAGTGGTGATAGTTGAGAATCCAAGTCATCATTCCATATGATCTTGAGCTTATCCAAATAGGTAAGGCATAATTCCTTAAATTGTGCAAATTCTCTCATATTATCCGCATATTGTACTTGCGACGGGAATATCTCCTCGAAGGAACTAAGATTCAAACTAAGTTTATTGAGATTTGGAAATCTCTCAAGAAAATCATACGGAAAGGCTATTGATTCTCCAACAAAGCTTTCTAGATAAAGTTCTTTCACTTTATGAAAGAGTTCAGCTTGCAATTGGCCATTTCTTACCAAGGTCACATCTTCTTGACTTAATGATAGTGATTTTAATTTGGGAATCACCTGAAAATTATGAAAAAAAAAGTATTTATTTACAAATAATTGAATATTCTGTATCAAGAAAGACTTGAAATTGATTAAAGATCTCTCATAAATGCATTAACTTTGATTAAGAAAAAGGGAAACTGTAAACAAAAAGAACTCATCATCCAAAGTAGCTATTTTATTTTCTTAGTCTCAATTGTTTACTTTGATAACAATAGTGTGACATAAGCATATTTAGTGTAACTAAATTCACTTACGAATTAAATGGATTATCTGAAATATAGTTGGGTTAACTGATATAAGCATATTTGGCGCAACGGTAAGGTTGCTGCCCGGTGACCAAGAGGTCATGGGTTCAAATTATGGAGGTTAAAGTGCACTTTTGGTCCCATAACTTTGGCAAAGGTTTCAATTTGGTCTCATAACTTTTTTTGTTGCAATTTCGGTCCCATAACTTTGGCAAAGGTCTCAATTTGGTCCCATAACTTTTTTTGTTGCAATTTTGGTCCATAACTTTTGAAAACGTTTCATCGTTGGTCCTCATAATGATTTCCATCCATTATCTCCCGCTAAAGATGATCTGACATACTGAGTTGAATGATGACATGACAAATATGGGTGAAGTTATGGGACTGATGGAAATCAGCTTGGGACTAACGGTGCGACGTTATTAGAAGTTATGGGACCAAAATTGCAACAAAAAAAGTTATGGGACCAAATTGAGACCTTTGCCAAAGTTATGGGACCAAAATTGCAACAAAAAAAGTTATGGGACCAAATTGAAACCTTTGCCAAAGTTATGGGACCAAAAGTGCACTTTAGCCAATTATGGAAACAACCTCTCTGCAAAGCAGGCTTAAGACTGCGTACATCTTGATCCTCCTCAAACCCCATCTAATGGGAGCCTGGTGCACTGGGCCGCCAAGAAAAAAAGCTGAATCTCTGAAATATAGTCGGTCTTTTTACTGTTATAATTTTTTTAACTGTAAAAGTTTTGATCTTGAACTTAAATTCTCATCTTGCTATGCGACAAATAAAAAAGACGTCCTTACTATGTTTCTACTTTCAAATTCATAGCAAAAAATAATTATGATTACGGAGAAAGGTGATTGCTATAACTTTTTAATCTGTCAATTAGTTTTCTTTATCATTTTAGCATTGCTTTATTTATTTCATTGTTGTAAATTGAATACTCATAACAGTAATAACTAAAGTTAGCCAGTTAGGTGTACTATTTTTTTTCAGTAACTTTGGCTTATGCTATTGGCTCCTTCAATGAAATAACATGTAAATAAAATGTTTAAAAAGATATAATGTAATGGAAACTTGAGTAGTAAAAGGCATCAAAAAGTTATTTTAAAATTAAAGATAAAAAAATTAATGAAATTCAAACTAACCTTTTCAGCCAAAAACGGAGGCCATTGAGTTTCTACTTCATCTTCTCCACCTGACGATGTAATACTTGACATTTCTATGCCAAATACTTTAAGATTCTCACATTGAGACACAAATAAATCTGTGAGTTGAGACCATTCGAATGTACATCTTTCTGGATAAAAGCACTTGAGATTAGATAACTTATCCAATTTCAAATTGCTTAATTGAGGAAACACAAAATTTGAAGATTCTTTCGAAGTCTCATCCTTTGCAATGATCACCTCAACCCCACATGATATTATAGACAACTTCTTAAGCCGGCCAAGTCCTTTAGCTATAGATGCCACAAAAATATTTCTTAGGCTTTCACATTCACTAACATATAATTTTTCCAAGTTTTGAAAACAATTACATCCCCCAAGGTCTTGGATCCACACAGACAATAAATTAGGCAAATGATGAAGTTTTAACTTTTTCAAGCGGATATTTGCTAGCGATTTGTGCATCTCTTCATCTATATCTCTCCCTTTAAGATCAAATATTGTCTTTATAGCATGGCAATTACGTACCTCCAACACTTTCAAGTTGATCAAGGATCTTACTAGATGTATTGGTATCACATATTCAGATAAGAAGTCACAATTGTCCACAATTAAATGTTCCAATGTGCTAAAAGCCCTCTGTTGTGGAAGTCTTTCTATCCATATATTTCTCATCTCAGGATGCAACTTCAATTTTGTGACCTAAACAAAAAATAATAAATAAGCATCAATTTCTTATTGTGGTTCCACTATAAAACTATTTATTAGATCATCATTGTCTTCATTTCAAATTATAAATTGCTGAATTGAAATTCACCCCAAACATACGAGATCAAAAGTGTAATTAAGCCCTTAAAATAGTTTGTTAAATGATATTTGTACTGAATGTTATTTCAACTTATAATTTCTATGAAATTGGGTATCTTCTTAAAAATAGATATGATAAAATCATAAAGTAATTGTGCGTACCTGTGTAAGCACCAGTTGGATTGTTTTGTTAAGGTTGTTGTCCAGAAGCTTCTCGTCTTTTATCGTTTGAAACGTTATGCATTTAAGCAATGGCGTATATATGTCTCCGGTACAGAACATGCTCATGCTATCACAATCTTCAATAATCACTTCTTCTAATGAGGGAAACCTGAAGGGGTACTCATGGCTACAAAAGCTTCTCAGCCTAGGCAAATATTCAAGCGTCAAAGATTTCAATTTCTCAAAAACAATATCCTTTTCCACATCATTCTCTTCCTCTCCCTGCTGCTTTGTTATGATTTCCTCTATCTGAAAACAGAAACTTATTTTCAAACTTGTGAGTTGCACTAAGCCTCTAGATGTTGATGACGTCATCAAGTTGATCAACCTTGAACAACTAACTATTCGGATATCTGTAAGATTGGTGAAAGAAATGATGGATGGTTGTGAATGCTCATTCCATATGTGCTTCAGGTTATCCAGTCCAGACAGACACAATGTTCTAATAGGTGTAACATCATCCCGACACGAGAATATAAGCTCCTTCACAGAACCACTCAACTCAAGCTCTTGCAAATTTGGAAACTTATTATTATACAATTCATGCACAGAATCTATTTTTGAGCCATCCAATTTTAGAGAAAGCTCTTGTACAGTCTGAAACATCTTATCTGGAAATTGGGAGTTCATTATCATCATAGCAAGTGGTCCATCTAAACCCAACTTCTTCAACTTGTGAAATACCTGAAGACATAAAGTATGTAAAGTACACTCACAAAGACATAGAGTATATAAAGTATTGATCATGCATGAGAACGAATATGATGATGAATTACCTTCAAGCTAGTTAGTCTTTTATCAATTTTGTTTCAAGTATTAATAATATAATAGGTAAATGATTTGTGATATACCTTCTCACGAAAGAACTTCATTTCTTGGGGGTCATTGCTCCAAATATGCTTCAATTTTGGTAATTCATATAGCTTTAGCACTCTCAAAGGTATAACCCATGACGACTGAATCTCACTATTATTATAACTCTTCAATTCTTCAAAATCAAACACCATCTTCAACGACTTACAATCACATACCATAAGTCCTTCCAAATTATTTAAGGATTTGAGTACATGAAAGGGGATCAATGTCTCTATAAAGCCACAATTCTCCACAATCAACGTTTTCAAGTTGACGACTGAGTTTTGTGGAAGCTCGTTATCCCATATCGATGGAATCTTACAATCACGTACCTGAAGTTCTTCCAAATTATTTAAGGATTTGAGTACACGAAAGGGGATTAATGTCTCTACAAAGCCACAATTCTCCACAATCAATGTTTTCAAGTTGACGAATGAGTTTTGTGGAAGTTGGTCATCCCATATCGATGGAATCAAACTATTTAAGTTCCGTAGCTTCATTGTCTCTAGTTTAGGAAATGATACCTGTTGAGAGATCATAAGAATTGAAAACAAAAACCTTTGATACTAAATTATAATTATTTTCATTTTATGCATACTTGACCAAAAAAAAAAAACTTTCATTAGTTTTTTAAATTGTGGAAAACCAATTTTTGGTGCAAAATAAATAATCTTAGGATTCGAGTGTCAGCTATTATTAAAAAAACTAATTAAATGACTCATTTAAATATTCTATTGAATAAAGAAATAATATAATTAAATAATGTAAAAAATTTTGGTACAAGAAAATACCAAATTAGCGATAATTAATCCAAAATAAATGACATCATATATATAAATAATCAATCACTCAATCAAACGTGATTGATTAATAAATTTATAATTTGATATTTTATAATTGCTTTCAACACTTTATATAAATATATAATTGCTTTCAACACTTTACGGAATACCAAAAAATTTATAATTTTGAATAATGATATATTTTGAAAAGTAACTTCTTTATAAATATTTCACATTTTTGGTTGATATATAAGAAAAGTAATTTACAAAATATATAACTGAGTGAACGAGCTGTTAGAAAATAAGATAGTGAAAATATCCCAAGAGGGGGGGTGAATTGGAAACTTTAAAATCTTTTCCTGAAAATTCGTTCCTTGAAAAGCTTCCAGAGGAAGTATGACAGTTCCTTATACTTAGAAGAGTATATTCAAAAACTAAGTTGTTCCTGAAAATATATTTCCTTGAAAAAGCCTTGTCAGGAAATCTGACACTTCCTTGAACGTACTTCCTTGAAAAATATTGTTAGGAAATACCAATGTTCCTGGACGCAGCTTCCTTTAAAATCAGTGTAGAATAAAATGTTCAGGAAGTGCGTAAAAACAGTTTCCTTAACAAAAATAAATATTCAGGAAATGTAAAGAGTTAAGTTAAGGAACAAACACACCAAAACTTTTAGTGGTTCAAATAAGGGTATGATCCTTGATACGGAAATTTCCCTTATCCTACATCCACACCTCTAACCAACCAGCTAGAGGTCTCTTTATATATTTTATCGAAATACAATCTGCACGAAGCTTGGGATCACCCTACAGGTTTTACAACTTAACCCACATATGCTCTAAGGCAAGTCTCTCGGTATATTACTCCTTACGGAACCACACACGGCTCACCTAAAAAGGTTTCACCCTAGGAGTTCACCTTCACTTCCTTAAAGCATACAACACGGGATAACCAACTTGGTTTTACAACACAACCCAAATGACTCTAAGGAAAGTATCTAAGTATATTGCTCTACAAGGAACCACACACGGTTCACCAACACTGGTTTCACCCTAAGAGCTCACTATCACTTCCTTAAAGATTTCACACTCAAGAATACAAGATGAAGAAGATTTTTTATTTATCTCACAAAGAGATTTTCGCTCAGGAACAAGAAGCACAAAGCTTCAGGAAATCTGCACACAGCAGGAAGGTCTTCTGCACTTAGCAGGAAGGATGTCTTCTGCACACAGCAGGAAGGTCTTCTGCGCACCTCAGGAAGACTGCACTCAGCAGGAGGAAGCCTAAATGTGGAGAACTGATGATTTTGCACACAGCAACTTTCTAGATCGCTTCTCTCTTATTTTTCAACTTCAGAACTTCATTCTTTTATACAAAACCAGAGCTAGCCGTTGTAGAAGATAGGAATGACAACATCAAATAGGCATTTCCTTTGATTTTGCTAATTGTCATAAGTGAAGGATTTGAATTGTAGTTGACCTGCAAAATGAAATAATGTAATTAGTATATTGTATTAATTCCGATTAACCAAGATTTCAGATTGTAAATAATTATTTGTTAAGCTCAAATCTGATCTTCTTCAATTTGCCTTGTTTCCTGATATAGAATATTTCAGCTTTAATGATAGGATCAGGGGAAATAAGGTAATCATGCTAATCTGTCATAATGACGCATCTGATATAGGAAATTTCAATTCATGCCTTTAATTTATTTCCAAATGAAGTGCAAAGCAGACATTTAATTCTTAATTCAATTAGGCATGTGGCAATAAATTCACAAACAACTGAGTAAATTCACCAACGAATCCTGAGGAATGATTTTTAGGAATATGTTCTGTGAAAATCATAGGATATGAAAATGAGTATCATTTGGCTTAGTCTGAAAATACATATTGGGACATCAAACTCTCAGTTTATGCAATATAGTCCCTACAAGGCATATTCTCATATAATACATTAAGCATACATAAACATGAATATTAGGCCTTGAGATAAAACATGAAATGGGACAGAAATATATTCAGAAGTTGCAGATTAGTCCCTGTGTTTGATAAAAGATAACAGATGTTGCAATATAGTCCAAACACATAGTTAAACAAAATTTTTGCAAATTATCAAAAACATAAATAATTAATTATATCAAAATTTAGTCCAACAATCTCCCCCTTTTTGATAATGGCAAAAATTTTAAAAGTTTGCATGAAAAACATTTTCATAAGCATAAGGATGTTTCTCCCCCATTCAAATTCAGAAAAGCACTAAGCTTTGTTTCTTCCCCTTTGACATATAAAGAGGGATTGAGATACAGAGATTACATTTGATTCTTATGAGATGCAAACTTTTCATACTTCTCCCCCTTTGACATAATCAAAAAGGGATCACTTAACGTGGGAGGTTCTTTAAAGCATGTAGATTTCTTCAACACATGAAGTTTCTCCCCCAATCTTTATCAAACATATATCTCCCCCTTTATACATTACTCGTTCAACATGATAAAGAGATAAGTGATATAGATATTACCTTTTGATCTTAAGGAGATACTAACTTACAAGTTTTCTTCCCTTTTGACATACTTAAGAAGATATGAGGTTCCTGCAAAAAGTCTTAGTACAAAACATCCATACAAGGAACTAACAACAATGATATATCCATAAATTCAATTTCCTTATATCTTCATATTTCACCTCTTATGAATATTTCTCCCCCTTTCAAAAACAATATATGACATATATATATAACACGGAAAGGGATACAGAAAGTTCCTTGAGGTTATAATAAGGAACACGCAGATGCCCATATTTGAACATATAACTCTTATGCAAACTACTTTCCTTATTTTTCTCCTCCTTTTAACATTCCTTACCTTAGATATGCAAACTCATATTCTTTTGTTACCCTTTTGACATAATCATGAAGCATAATATCCAAGGTAATAGAAAAACATAACACATAGGATTTAAACATGATCATATATCCTTAAGAATAATCTTAAGGAAATTACAGTTATAGCATAAACCTATATATACCACACTTAAAAATGTCAATCATGATTTCAGTAGGTGGTCAAAATTGATTCCAATAAAGTAAAGAAAATGCATATGAGGAATTATTAATTAAAGAGATAAAAAGATATGCAACTAATGCATACACAATTTTTTTTTTTAAAAAAAATAAATAAAGACAAAGATAACACAAAGTCACATATACGAAGTATGAATAAGATCAAATCATGTGCTACATCATGTTTATAAATTATCAGGATATACGTGATGATGTGCATATACTATCACGATGCTTGTAAGGAAGAATGATAAAAATGTAACTTAAGGATGTCCAGAGAAATTTATTCCAAGAATAATGGGTTTCCTTAAGTCAGACAGAAAACGTATAAGTTCTTCCTTAGCATATGTTCTTCAGGAATTGTATGATTTTCATGAATAATATTTCCTTAAGAAATTAAGGTTCTTAAAGCATTCATAGTTTTTAGGTTAAAGGAAACTATATCTTGTGTACCTGGTTAGCTTAAAGGAAGTGTTATAAGTTTCAGATTGCTTCCTTGAGTTTTTGGATTACTTCCTTGAGTTTACACAGGAGTGCAAACTTCATATTCTTCTCCCTCTTTTGACATAATCAGAAATGGATGAAGGATAATCTGCATATGTCTTTAAAGCACAACAAAATATATATCCAAGCAAAGTCCAACAATCACATAGTAGCAAAATATGCATATATTCATGTATATATGACTTAGTGGCCTCAAAATTAAGTTTAGCAATTAAATCTGAGATCCTAGCAGCAAAAGATCCTAACAAGTATTAACAATCCATTTCAATCATCCAACACAGAAATTGAATATGAAAATACAGAGATTTCTGGCTTAGGCTTGTGAGGAATGATGAGAGAGAAAATGTACAATTATGGCATGCTTTTAATGCAATAAGAATAATATTAATTTTCATAAAAAAAAACACTCAAATAAAATTAAAAACTCAGATGCACACATTTACATACACAAGATTATTTTTTTTCAAATTAGAACATGTGCATGCATCATCAAGTTTCAGAAAGCTGATGAAAGTGTATCTTAAGGATATCATGAATATAATTCAGGGAATAACACATATCCTTAGGTCAGCTAACATAACAGTGTTTCCTTGACAAATGTCCTCAGGATGTTATGGATTCTCAAACATTCCTAGCTTTCTTTGTATTTTACAATATCCTTCACTAGGAAGTGGCTTTATGAAGATGTCAGCAAATTGTTCCTTTGTGGGTATGAACCCCAGTTTTATATCTCCTTTGAGAACATGATCTTTCAGGAAGTGATGTCTAATCTTGATAAGCTTTGTCCTGGAATGCTGTACAAGATCCTTTGACAAGTTAATAATATTAGAATTATCACATTTAAATGGTACCTTGTCAAAATTTAGTCCATAAACTCTAAGTTGTTGGATCATCCAGTGAATTTGTGCAATACAACATCATCCTGCAAAGTCAATATCAGAGTATCCAGCCAAGTCACTGTTGGCTTCCTTAGGATACCGTAACCCATACTTCACTGTTCCTGCAAGATATCTTTTTCATCCTGATTTTGATGGAGGAACACAGATGTATAGGCTTCCTTAGCCTTGTCCAGTTCAAGGTGCTTGATGAGTTCCTTGGTTTGTGAGATGAAGGTTCCTTCTTTCAGTTGAAGTTCAAGAAATAAGTTCATCTTCTCCATTATGCTCTTTTCAAATTCTGTCAAAAACTTAGAAAACTCTTTGCACAAATATTCATTAGTAGAAGCAAGATAATATCACCAACATATATATGTAGAATCAAAATATCTTCCTCTAGGTAGGATCATGCATTAAACCATAAAGAACTTTAAAAAAAAACTTGTGAACATGATATGGTTTGTTGTCATCCTTGAAATCAAGAGGTTGTTTTCTTATAAACAAATTTATTTATAAAGTCATTTGAAAAATTCACTTTAACATTCATTTGCAAAATTTAAAATTTTTCATGTATGAAGCATATGCAAATAATCATCCTTATGGATTCTGTAGGAGCGAAGATTTCATCATAAACAATACCTTCAACATGTGTATAACCTTGAGATGCTAACCTGGTATTGTTCCTTACCATGTTTCCTTGTTCATCCAGCTTGTTCCTGAGGACTCACTGTTCCTGATCATCATCTTCCTTAGGTTCTGGTTCGTCCAGGATAACAATTTGTCTGTTCTCTTCCTGGTCTGTTATCCTGACTTCCTCTGTCAGCTTCCTTAACTGGTTCTTTGGAGATAGCTTTCTCAACAGCTTCAATAATTCCTTCTTCCTGAACATTTGTCTCCTCAGCTTTTTCATTATCAGAATCTTCTTCGTTTTGCTCTTCAGGAGGACTTTATACTTCTCTTTTATGATAGTCTTTTGTTCCTTTAGATTATGTGTAACATTTTCCAGTAATTTCCTTGTTGTTGATATAAGTGAAGCACTTGGATAAAAATGCATGGAAGTAACTGATATTTGAATTCCTTTCCATCCATAGTTGACATGAGATTTTGTTCAGGATGGGTCTTATGAGAAATCTGTCAAGGATATAAGTTGCAGTGTTGACAGCTTCATCCTAAGGACATTGACAGCATATTCCTTGACATATCTAACAAGGTCTTGATGTATATATATATAAATTCCTCTGTCATGTCATATTGTTGAGGATTCCTTGGAGGTAAAAGATTGTAAATAATTCCATATTCCTTCATAGAATTCCTCCAACTCTTGATTACTTCTTAAGCTTGTGATGAGATACCTTCCTTCATTTCCTATAGATTGAAGGAGTTCCTGATTTGCTTTCCTTTAAAGCTTTATATTTCCTATGTCCATTTAGAAAAGGATAGGAACTAAGTGTTGTTTCCTGTCATATGTCTTGAGCAACTTTGTACAAGTTATAATTTTGTCCATGCTCACGTCCTTAGGAAAACCTGCAAGAAACAGACAATTTTCGAACCTAGGTACCCAACTTTCCTTGGGTCCTTACATTGTTAGTTTTGGATCCTGCAACAGATCCTTTGAGAACCCAAACCTGTTTAGTAACAATAAAAGGATTTCTAACTTTACATGAATTACCAAAATTATCACAATCGTTAGCTAGATGTCCTTTCTTTCTACATTTATAACAGGTTTTGTTTATATAGGATATGGACTTTCTTTTATGTGAATCTAAACTTTTATTTCCAGGACGTCCTTTAAATCTCATATCGATATCATGTCCTAGTCCTCTTTTGTCATAGTAGCATTTTTGTGATCCTAACATCATGTCAAACTTTTTGCTACTTCCTGAAAAGTTCTCTAGATCCTTTCTAAGGACTTTGTTCATTTTATTAATTTCCTCATTATCAACTTTCAATTTCAAATTATCACTTTCAAGGAAATTAACCTTTTCTATGAGTTCCTTCTCAAGGGTATGTGCTTCCTGAAGAAGTTCCTCTTTTTTATGACATTCCTCCTTGAGGGTATTTACTTCCTCAGTTGTGGAATTCTCTTCATGATCACTTGCTTCCTTAATAAATCTACTTTCAAGAACAAAATATTCTTTACGCAAGTGTTTGTATTTATGCTTGAGATCATAATAAGATTCTAAAACTTTTTCTAATTCATTAATCACATCATCAATACTTATATTAGAAAAAGCATTACTTTCTACCTCTTCTTGAGTAACATCATCGATATTTAAATCATCAAGAATAATATCATTATCATCAAAATTTACAGATGTTACCTCAATATTTCTTTGCTTCGTAGAAGAATCAGAAATGGCCATCAAGCAAAGATTTTCAGCATTAGGTTCCTTTGAGGTTTCTTTAGGAACTGCAGGAAGCTTTGGTTCAGATTTTTCTTCATAGATATCTTCAAGCTTATCCCACATTTCCTTTGCGGTTGTACAACAAGATAATTTTGCCAACTCCTCACCATCCACTGCACAATGCAAGTAATATATGGCTTTGGCGTTTAGTTCACGTTTGTTGTATTCTTCTTCATTCCAAACCATTGCACCTCCTTTTACTTTATTTATCATATGTGGTCCGTCTTTGATGACTTCCCAAACTTGAAAGTTTGTTGCTTCAATGAATATCTTCATCTTCAACTTCCATTGAAGATAGTTGGTGCCATCAAAGAATGGAGGAACGTTCATAGGATATCCTTCTTGCATTTTCACTA